>JBCEWC010008672.1:0-19683 GCA_038996855.1 Solanum aculeatissimum | reverse complement strand
AGTGTAATGATGCTATGATGGCTTGATCGAGGACTTTCGGGTTCTCCTTCGCCATGTCACATCTAGGCCCCTTATCCGGGTCGTGACATGAAATACCCCATAAGTTATAATAATTGAAATAACAAGATACGCTCTACAAGCCAAGATAATGTAATTTACGTCAATGGTCATTGAGATGTTGGAAAAAAATGGAAATTTGGTGATTGTATAAAGGAATAACTTTATAATATCACTTTAATTAATAGATGGAAGTAAGAGGCCATGGGGATTCCTTGAATCCAACATCTTTAGAGATGGATTTATTATAAGGAAGTTTTGACGTGATCTTATTGATATACTAACTTGGGAGGAGTATATCTCTCAATATGTTTGGAGTTAGGAGACCAAAAAAATATCAACTTAAAGGACTAAGAGTCTAGTTTTTAACTCAACAACCATTCATCAATATGATATTTGAGCAAAAGGTTATAACCATTTTACCACAGGCTGTCTGGACAAATCGGGTCACGGATCCGGGTAAAGATAGGTCGCCTTTAAAAAGGCGTTTTTTGACATTTAAAAAGGGTACTTTTCACCATTTCTTAAACAGAAAATGTCCAGAATCCATTTAAGATTTCTCCAAGACCTGTGAGGTAAGAAAACAACCCCTTCTAGCCTGATTCTTCCTTGGCTTAAGTTTGGAGAAGTGTTCTCCTCGTCGCAAGCATTGTTTTGTGTTATTTCTTATCATTTTTCATTATGGTTGAAGGAATTTTATGTATCAATTGGTTCTTAATACAAGTACATGGTTAAATCACTTTAAAGTAAGGTTCTACACCTGCTTGGCTCATAATCCCATAGCTTAAAGATGCAAATTGGTTCCTACTACTTAGGTTTGTTTTAGTGCATTTTCTTAAAGTTGCAGAGTTGGAATGGTGTTGGACGCTTGAGGAAGATTTTTGTACTCAACAAATTTTGTGGTTTTGGTTAAGTACATTTCATCCAATCACCTCCCACACATATTCATATTTTTATCAATTTATCAGTTTTTGGAGCCATGAGGTAACATTTGAGAGCCGTGGCTCGAGGCAACCGAGTTGTTATGAACCTTTTTGAATTGTATATTGATGCTATTATGTTATGAAGGGTTGGGATAGTTTTTCCTCTGTATTCACTAAGTACAAGATTGTGTTACTCCCATATAGTAATCACAATGGAAAAGACAGAATTAAAAAAATGTTCAAGAATTTGAGTCCACAAAATTTACTGTGTGTCCTTAAGGAATTTAATCCCTCACAGAACCTGAGGTTTGTGGATTACTTCCTCCTAGGATAAAACAGATTAATAATTACAGAGTAGAGGTACCTCAAACTCAATAATTTTCAGCAAACTCAAGAACCAGCAATGGCTTCACACAGACTCAAATTTTGAAAGAAAATATATGCTGAAGAAGAGAAAATTTTCGATGTTTGAAAAGCACAAGACGAGTCTCAATTTATAGGGAGTATTGGGTGCAAATTTGCCTATTTATAATAGACTCATCTGTTCAGAACAAGCATGGTGTCGTTTGGGAATGAATGTGTTTGTTCTAAGAAATTTTAGGCGCGAAAATTAAAACTTTGTTAAACTAACTAACTTTGTTCTAAGAATGTGTTGACCTTTGTCTTACATCTAGACAACATAAGTCACACAACAAACCCTTTAACTAGTTTTTATTCTCATTGTTTAGTTCATTTCTGCCATGAACACTTCCTGGTTGATAAGTGCATAGAGCACTGGCCTTACCGGATTCTCCTTGAAGCGACTTATACTTCACACTTACATAGGTGTATAGATACACTATTTGATATACCTTGTATCAAACTTAGAAACCATTAAAAGGTCATATTACCTTATCCTTGTTTCTGAACATTGTCTCATCATGAGAATGAACCTTATCATAGTTGTGACAATGTTGAACCGTCATCAATGACTTTGTTTGATCTCCTTGAACCTAGATCTTGGGATCTCCAGTCTTCTAGGTAGAGTTACCGCCATGATGATTTGTCCTCGGCCATAGTCCCATTCCCTTTGATGATCTCTCAACTCCCTCTCTAGTTAGACCTTTTGTAAGTGGATCCAATACATTATCCTTTGACTTCACATAGTCAATTGTGATAATTTCACTAGAGATTAGTTGTCTAATGGTATTGTGTCTTTGGCATATGTGACGAGACTTACCATTATACATAACGCTCCCAGCTCTTCCTATTGTTGCTTGACTATCACAATGTATGCAGATAAGAGCCATTGGTTTGGGCCAAAATGGAATGTCTTCTATGAAATTTCGGAGCCATTCAGTTTCTTCACCAGCCTTGTCTAAGGCTATGTATTCAGCCTCCATTGTAGATCGAGCTATACATGTTTATTCGGATGATTTCCATGATATTGCTTCTCCACCAATAGTAAAGACATATCCACTTGTGGACTTAGTTTCAGTTGACCCAGTAATCCAATTTGTATCACTATAACCTTCAACAACTGCTGGACACTTGTTATAATACAAAGCAAGGTTTTAAGTGTGTTCTAAATACCCCAAAATGTGTTTCATTTGCATCCAATGGTTTTGGTTGGGATTACTTGTGTATCGACTCAATTTATTTAGAGCACAGGCTATGTCTGGTCGCGTACAGTTCATGATGTACATCAAACTTCCTAACATCCTTGCATATTCCAATTGAGACTGACTTTCACCTTTATTCTTAGCAAGACCAAGGTTCAAATCAATTGGGGGTTTTGCAGTTTTGTAGTTCAGGTACTTGAATTTTTCTAGTACTATTCTGATATAATGAGATTGAGCCAATGCTAGAACTTGAGGATTTTTGTGAATCTTAATCAGTAATATCAAGTCAGCAACTCCTAGGTCTTTCATATCAAACTTACTAGAAAGCATATGCTTAGTAGCATTTATGTTAGCAATGTCGTTACTCATAATCAACATATCATCCACATACAAACAAACAATGACAACTTTATTTGGAGTGTTATTTATGTAAACACATTTGTTACACTCATTAATTTTGAAACCGTTTAACAACATTGTCTGGAGAAATTTTATTTGGGTGTTTATTTTAGTCCATACAATGACTTAATAAGTCTGCACACCTTCTTTTCATTTCCAGGAATAATGAACCCTTCTGATTGTTCCATATAGATTTCTTCCTCCAAATCTCTATTTAAGAATGTTGTTTTGACATCTATTTGATGACTATCTAGACCATACACCACAGCTAACACTTTTAGCATTCAAATTGATGTAATTTTAGTTACTGGTGAGTATGTATTAAAGTAGTCAAGACCTTCACATTGTCTAAATCCTGTAAAAACAAGCCTCGCTTTATACTTGTCAATAGTGCTATGAACTTTCATCTTCCTTTTGAAAATCCATTTAGACCCTAGGGGTTTATTTACTGGAGGAAGATCAACCAATTCCCACGTTTGATTATTCATTATGGATTCAATCTCACTATTGACTCCCTCTTTCCAATAATGTGTTTCTAAAGAAGTCATAGCTTTTGTGAAGGTTCGAGGCTCATTTTCTAACAAAAATGTGACAAAATCTGATCCAAAGGAAGTAGAGGTTCTTTGATGTTTGCTACGCCTTGGATTTACCTCATTATGATCGCTTTCCTTTGTTTTTTCTCGTGGTCATTTAGTTCCTTCGTTAGTCGATTCATATTCTTTCTTATACGGGTATATTGTTTCAAAGAATTCAGCATTATCTGATTCAATTACCGTATTAATATGAATCCCAGGATTTTCTAATTTTTGCACCAGAAATTGATATGCTTTACTATTCATAGCATATCCTATGAACACACAATCAATCGTCTTTGGTCCTAATTTCATCCTTTTAGGTTTAGGAACTTGAACCTTAGCCAAACACCCCCACACTTTCAAGTATTCAAGATTAGGTTTTCTCCCTTTCCATTTTTCATATGGAATAGATTGTATTTTACTATGGAAAACTTGATTCAATATACGACTAGCCGTAAGGACTGCTTCCCTCCCACAAGATCTGAGGTAAACCAGAACTGATTAACATGGCATTCATCATCTCTTTAAGTGTTATATTCTTCCTTTCCACAATTCCATTGGATTGTGGTGAGTAAGGGTCTGTTGTTTGATGAATGATACCATATTTCAAACATATTTCCTCAACAGGAGATTCATATTTTTCATCCCTATCACTCCTTATCATTTTAAACTTTTTGTTTAGTTGTGTTTCAAATTCACTCTTGTACTGTTTGAATGGTTCAATTTCCTCATCTTTACTACTAAGTAAATAAACATAGCATCGTGTACAGTCATCAATAAATGTTATGAAATACGTTTTCCCACCACGAGATGGTGTTGACTTCATCTCACAAATATCTGTGTGAATTAAATCTAAGGGATTTGAATTCCTTTCAACTGACATATAAGGATGCTTAACATACTTAGATTCCACACATACTTGATATTTTGACTGTTTGTTTTCAAAATTAGGCACTAGATTCAAATTACTCATTTTTCGCAAGGTTTTGTAATTGCAATATCCTAAACATGAATGTCATAAATTATTTGATTCAAGTAAATAAGAAGAAGCCTAAACTTTATTACATTCAACAACCATTACATTCAGTTTGAAAAGACCCTCAATAAGGTAGTCTTTTCCTACATACATCTCATTTCTGCTAATTACAACTTTGTTTGAAACAAGAAAACATTTAAATCCATTTTTGATCAAGACACCAATAGAAACTAAATTCTTCCTAATTTCTGGAATGTGACAGACTTTGTTTAGAGTCACCACCTTGTCGGACGTCATCTTTAAACATACTTTGCCATAACCTTCAACTTTTGTTATGGAAGAATTTTCCATGTAAATAGTCTCATCAGGTGCAATAGGGGTATATGTTGCAAAAGCTTCTTTGACTGCACAAACATAAGAGGTGGCTCTAAAATCAAGCTACCACTCCTTGGAGTTTCCTACCAAGTTGCATTGAGTCAACATATATGGAGTAAAACAAGCACCCAAACAATGGCATAAAAAATTTGACCGGATAATGTTGTCAAGTGGTTTCAAAATTAATGAGTGTGACAAATATGCTTACATAAAGAACACTCCAAATAAAGTTGTCATTATTTGTTTGTATGTGGATGATAAGTTGATAATGAGTAACAACATTGCTAACATAAATGCTACTAAGCATATGCTTGTTAGTAAGTTTAATATGAAAGACCTAGGAGTTGCTGACTTGTAGAGATTAAGATTCACAAAACTCCTCAAGGTATAGTGTTATCTTAATCTCATTATATCAGAATGGTACTAGAAAAATTTAAGTACTTGAACTACAAAACTGCAAAAACCCCGATTGATCTGAACCTTGATCTTGCTAAGAATAAAGGTGAAAGTCAATCTCAATTGGATTATGCAAGGGTATTGGGAAGTTTGATGTACATCATGAATTGTATGCGACTAGAAATAGCCTGTGCTCTAAGTAAATTGAGTTGGTACACAAGTAATCCTAACCAAAACCATTGGATGGCAATGAAACACATTTTGAGGTATTTAGAACACACTCAAAACTTTGTTTTGCATTATAACAAGTATCCAACAGTTAAAGAAACTTATAGTGATGCAAATTAGATTACTGGGTCAACTGAAACTAAGTCCACAAGTGGATATGTCTTTACTATTGGTAGAGGGTCAATATCATGGAAATCATCCAAACAAACATGTATAGCTCGATCTACAATGGAGGCTGAATTCATAGCCTTAGAAAAGGCTGGTGAAGAAGTTGAATGGCTTCGAAATTTCATAGAAGACATTCTGTTTTGGTCCAAACCAATGACTCCTATATGCATACATTATGATAGTCAAGCAGTAATAGGAAGAGTTGGGAGCGTTATGTATAATGGTAAGTCTCATCACATATGCCAAAGACACAATGCCATTAGACAACTACTCTCTAGTGGAATTATCACAATTGACTATGTGAAGTCAAAGGATAATATGTCGAATCCACTTACAAAAGGCCTAACTAGAGAGGGAGTTGACAGATCATCAAAGGGAATGGGACTATGGCCGAGGACAAATAATCATGGCGGTAACTCTACCTTTTAGACTGGAGATCCTAAGATCTGGTTCAAGGAGATCAAATAAACTCATTGATGATGGTTCAACATTGTCACAACTATGATAAGGTCCATTCTCATAATGAGACAACTTTCAAAAACAAGGATAAGGTAATATGACATTTTAATGATTTCTAAGTTTGATATAGAGTATATCAAATAGTGTATCTATAGGATAACACATCTAGAAATCACCTATATAAGTGTGAAGTGTAAGCCGCTTCAAGGAGAGTCGAATAAGACCAGTTCTCTATGCACTTATCAACCAAGTAGTGTTCATTGCTGAAACAAACAAAACAATGAGAACCAAAACCAGTTAAAGAGTTAGTTATGTGACTTATATTGTCTAGGTGTATGAAAAAGGTCAACAGTTCAAATATATTACATCTACCGATTGACTGAGTATATCCGATATATGCTCACTATGGAAAGTTGAAAGGGAAACCTACTTATCCAGATGCAATTAACTTTTGTTTATGGATCACACATGTTTTTTCATGTATATGTCTTAACCTATGGTCATTCCCCATTCATGTGAGGGATTGTTAGGTCTACGTAATAAGTGTGAATTGGAAAATGGAGATGGAAAGATAAAGGAAAAATGTAGGGGAACTATGTAAGGGGAAATGAAGAGACATTTCTCCCTTATCTAAAAATTAGAGGAAATATGGTGTCCTTATATTAGGAAACACTTCCTCGAACTCTTAAAGAGTCAAGTAAAGGGGACCCCCTCGCACTATCGTCGTCGTCGCTCGCTTAGCTCAGTTTCAGCTATGGCTACGGCTTCGGCTTTGGCTTCGACTTTGGTAAATGATGTGATGATTTATATATTTTTTTAGACAATTTATTTAATCAATCTTCCTTTTCTAATATCTGTGAATTATTAATTAATTAATTTATAATTATTTATTAATTTACAAATTATTGACTATGTAAAATCAAAGAATAATGTGTCAGATCCACTTACAAAAGGCCTAACTAGAGAGGAAGTTGAGAGATCATCAAAGAGAATGGGACTATATATGGCCAAGGACAAATCATCATGGCGGTAACTCTACCTAGAAGACTGGAGATCCCAAGACCTAGGTTCAAGGAGATCAGACAAAGTCATTGATGATGGTTTAACATTGTCAAAAATTTTATAAGGTTCATTCTCATGATGAGACAATGTTCAGTAACAAGATTAAGGAATTTAATTTTTTGGAGGAGCAATATCATAGAAATCATCCAAACAAACATGTATAGCTAGATCTACAATGAAGGCTGAGTTCATAGCCTTAGATTAGGCTGGTGAAGAAGTTGAATGACTTCAAAATTTCTTAGCAGACATTCCATTTTGGCCTAAACCAACGACTCCTATATGCATACATTGTGATAGTCAAGAGATAATAGAAAGAGTTGGGAGCGTTATGTGTAACAGTAAGTCTCGTCACATACGCTGAAGACACAATAAGTGATTCACTCTAACATTTGTGATATAAGTCATCACCAAATCGTGGTGGAAAAAGTATTTTATAACTTTTATTAATGATTGTACTAGAGACTATTATATTTATTTACTTAGTAGTAAAGGTGAGACAATTGAAGCATTCCAACAATACAAAAGTGAAGTTGAAATACAACTGAACAAAAAGATCAAAATGATAAGGAGTGATAAGGGTGACGAATATGAATCTTCTTTTGAGGAAATTTGATTAAAATATGACATCATTCATCAAACAATAACCCTTACTCACCACAATACAATGGAATTGCAAAAAGGAAAAATAAAACACTTAAGAAGATAATGGATGCCATATTAATTAGTTTGGTTTACCCCAAAACTTATGGGGGGAAACTATCCTTATGGCTAATGTATCGTATACTCAATCGAGTTCCTCATAGTAAAACATAATTTATTCCAAATGAAAAGTGAAAAGGGAACAAGTCTAACCTTGAATACTTGAAAGTGTGGGGGTGTTTGGCTAAGGTCCAGATTCCTAAACCTAAAAGGATAAACATAGGACCGAAGACGATTGATTGTGTGTTCATAGGAAATGCTCTGAATAGTAAAGCTTATCAATTTATGGTACATACATCAGAAAATCCTGACATTCATATTAATACGGTAATTGAATCAAATAATATTGAATTCTTTGAAACACTATACCCTTATAAGAAAGAATATGAATCATCTAACGAAGGAACTAAACGGGATCGAGAAGTAATAAAGGAGAGGGATCATAATGAGAAATATCCAAGGTGTAGAAAACGTCAAAGGACCTCTACTTTGTATTAGATTTTGTAACATTTTTGTTAGAAAATGGGCCTCGAACCTTTAGAGAAGCTATGACTTCTTCAAAAGCACAATATTGGAAAGAGGTAGTCAATAGTGAGATTGAATCCATAATGAATAATCATACATGGGAATTGGTTAATTTTCTTCTTGGAAATAAACCCTTAGGGTCCAAATGGATTTTTAAAAGAAAAATGAAGGTTGATGGCACTATTGATAAATATAAAGCAAGGCTCATTGTTAAAAGGATTTTGGACAATGTGAAGGTTTAGACGACTTTGATACATACTCACCAGTGATCAGAATTACGTCAATTCGAACGTTAATAGCATTAGCTGCAGTGTACGTTCTAGAAATTCATCAAATGGATGTCAAAATAGTCTTCTTAAATGGAGATTTGGAGGAAGAAATCTATATGGAACAACCAGAAGGATTCATAGTTCCTGGAAATCAAAAGAAGGTGTGAAAACTTGTTAAGTCATTGTATGGACTAAAACAAGCACCCAAACAATGACATGCAAAATTTGACCAGACAATATTGTTGAATGATTTCAAAATTAATGAGTGTGACAAATGTGTTTACATTAAAAATACACCAAATAAAATTGTCATTATTTGCTTATATGTGATGATATGTTGATAATGAGTAATGACATTGCTAATATAAATGCTACTAAGCATATGCTTGCTAGTAAGTTTGATATGAAAGACCTAGGAGTTGCTAACTTGATATTAGGAATTAAGATTCACAAAACTCCTCAAGGCCTAACATTGTCTCAATCTCATTATATTAGAATAGTATTAGAAACATTCAAGTACTTAAACTACAAAAGTGAAAAAACTCCAATTATTCTGAACCTTGATCTGACTAAGAATAAAGGTGAAAGTCAGTCTCAATTGGATTATGCTAGAGTGATGGGAAGTTTGATGTACATCATGAACTGTACGCGACCAAACATAGCTTGTGCTCTAAGTAAATTGAGTCGGTACACAAGTAATCCCACTCAAAATCATTGAATGACAATGAAACGAGTTTTGGCGTATTTAGAACACACTCAAAACTTTGCTTTGGATTATAACAAATATTCAAGAATTGTTGAAGGAGATAGTGATGCAAACTGGACTACTGGATCAACTAAAACTAAGTACACAAGTGGATATCTCTTACTATTAGTGGAGGGAAATATCATAGAAATCATCCAAACAAACATGTATAGCTCGATCTACAATGTAGGTTGAGTTCATAGCCTTAGATTAGGCTTTTGAAGAAGCTGAATGGCTTCAAAATTTCTTAGCAGACATTCCTTTTGGCCCAAACCAACGACTCCTATACACATACATTGTGATAGTCAGGTGATAATAGGAAAAGTTTGGAGCGTTGTGTAAAACGGTAAATCTTGTCACATATGCCGAAGACACAATAGCGTTATATTACTACTCTCTAGTGGAATTATCACAATTGACTATGTAAAGTCAAAGGATAATGTGTCGGATCCATTAACAAAAGGCCTAACTAGAGAGAGAGAGTTGAAAGATCATCAAAGAGAATGGGACTATGGTCTAGGACAGATTATCGTGGCGGTAACTCTACCTAAAAGACTGGAGATCCCAAGATCTAGGTTCAAGGAGATCAAACAAAGTCAATGATGATGGTTCAACATTGTCAAAATTTTTATAAGGTCTATTCTCATGATGAGACAATGTTCAGTAACAAGGATAAGGTATTATGACCTTCTAATGATTTCTAAGTTTGATACAAGATATATCAAATAACATTTCTATGGGATAACACATTTAAAAATCACCTATGTAAGTATGAAGTGTAAGCCACTTCAAGGAGAATCCAGTAAGGCCAGTTCTTTACGCATTTATGAACCAGGAAGTGTAATGGCTGAAACGAACAAAACAATGAGAACCAAAAAATAGTTAAAGGGTTAATTGTGTGACTTATATTGTCTAGGTATACACCAAAGCTCGACGGTTCAAAGATATTAAATCTGCCGATTGATCGAGTATATCCAACATATGTTCACTATGGCAAGTTTAAAGGGAAACCTACTTATCCAGATGCAACTAATCCTTGCTTGTAAAGTACACACTTGTCCATTTTTTTTCTTAGAGTTATTTTCCATTCATGTGGGGGATTGTTGAGTTTAAAAGGTGTGAATGATAAATGAAAACTAATAACTTTTCTGAAAAGGTTGTGACCTTCCTAAGTGGTTATGACCTTTCTAATAAGGCACAATAAACACCTTTTGTTCTCTATATATAGAGAATTTTCCTATAATTTCAAAATGAATTTTTCTGACTTCTTCTTCTTCTACACAAATAAATTCCAGTGTGTTTTACTACTGTTAAGTGGTTTGCTAACACCGTGATTTTAGGTACCGATACACCGGTGAGTAAAATTATTCTATCCTGGGAGGATATATTCCATTAACCTCGGGTACTTGAGGGGAATAATTTTCTCAAGGATACACTGTGTATTTAGTGGGCTCAATTTTTTCTTGTCAATTATATATTTTTTTTTCTTTACAGATTTTGTTTTCATTATTACTTTTAGTTTCTGGTTTTGAAAACTTATTAGAATCTTTGTGATTATTGTTTTCACAAAGTTTCGTTCTACAAAAGTTTTATTTTACAATTTTTTTTCCTACAAAAGTTTTGTATCGGAAAAGTTTTGTTTACTGTAAAAGTTTTCGTTCAACAAAAATTTTTGTTCTAAGTATTTTAGTAATAAATGTTGAACAACAATCCCGTATAGTAATCACAATGGAAAAGACAAAATTAAAAAAAATGTTCAAGAATCTGAGTCCACAGAATTCACTGTGTGTCCTTAAGGAATTTAATCCCCTCACTGTACCCGAGGTTTGTGGATTATTTCCTCCCAGGATAAAACAGATTAACAATTACAGAGCAGCGGTACCTCAAACTCAGTAATTTTCAGCGAACTCTAGAACCAACAATGGCTTCACACAGACTTGAATTTTGTAAGAAAATATATGCAGAAGAAGAGAAAATTTTTGATGTCTGAAAAACCCAGGATGGGTCTCCATTTATAGGTAATATTGGGTGCGAATCTGCCTGTTCAGAACTGACTCAGGCATGGTGTCGTTTGGGAACAAATCTGTTCTAAGAAATTTTAGGCACGAAAATTAAAAGTTTGTTAAACTAACTAACTAATTTCACATATTAAATTAATTAATAAATAATTCACAAATTAATTAATTAATTAATAATTCACAAAAATCATAAAAGGAAGATTGATTAAATAAATTTGGTCCAAAAAAATAAATCAATCAATCACATCATTTGCCAAAACCGAAGCCATAACCATAGCCGAAGTCGAACTGAGCGAGAAAAGGAAGATTGATTAAATAAATTTTGTAAAAAAAAATATATCAATCAATCACATCATTTGCCGAAGCCGAGCGAGCGATGATGACGGTGCGAGGGGGTCCCCTTTACTTGACTCTTTAAGAGTTAGAGGAAATGTTTCCTAATATAAGAACACCACTTTTCCTTTATTTTTTAGATGAGGGAGAAATGACTCTTCATTTCCCTTTACTTGGTTCCCCCATATTTTTCCGTTGTCTTTCCATCTTCATTTCTCAATTCACACTTATTACTTAGACCCAACAGTTTGCCCTATATAAATGGTCATTTCCAAATACGAGTTGATTTTATTGGAAACTTCAAGCTGCAATAGTTTTACTCAATTTTATAAAATAGCTATTGCCATAACCGTTAAATTCTGAAAAGGAATCTCACTTTTGTGTTGGATTGTTTAGTACTGTTTTGGGCCTCGAATTGAGCTCTAATTTATGGTATGAGTTCAAATAGTTTTATGAACCATTATACGGGATTTGTTCTGAAATTTCAGACGCAGGTTCAACCTTTTCCTACTTTTTAACTGGGACTTGATCTTTTTCCCTGTATCTTGATATTTTGGTATTGATACGACCGTACTCATGTCACGATCGTGTTTTTGACAGTTTGACAATATTCTAAGGCTGCTTGGGAGGGCAAGGCTTTTGTAGATTAGGTTGGAGCACACGTGATCGACCTTCAGTAGGCTATGGCTTCCCTTCTTATAGATTGAGTAAGAATATGTGAATCTAGTCTGTATTGCATGAATATTGAGCAGGAAACTAGTCTGAGGCTGCACTTGTTAAATTTGTTGTATTAGCCAATAATTATGGTTGATAGAGTATTTGTTTGACATTCTGAGATTGATGTAACCTGTGTATTGGTTATCTATTGTAATTTTTGTTATCTGATGATTTTTTGGGCCTTAGTTTAGGCTTAGGCTAGTGATGCCCTAGATCTGCGCTGTTAGAGCTAGTAGACTGATATATATTCTGGTGTAACTTGAGAGGCATAGATCCTTGTAGATTGGACTAGAAGACAAAAGTATATAGACTTGATGCTTTAGATAGGCCATGTTGTGACGGGAACTCATTTATCCATATGATCCATACTACTTCTACGAAAAGTTCCCACGATGTACCGGAGGTTGCTCAGATTTTGAGGTGACAGTAAGCTGTATTGGAGCTCAGAGTAAGATCTCCTACAGTCTGAGGCCCAAACATTTCCTGTGATTGGTTATTCAACCTGCTTATATAAACTAGACCCTGGGGTTCAGCTGCATACTATATACCCATGGTTTGAGGCGATACTGTTTGAGGTGGTCATGTCAGATTATATTTGTGGTTTGAGGCCATTATCAGACTATAGGTAATGACCCTTCAGGTCATTTCTATATTTTTATGATTTTTTTTAATTTTTTTCAGTTGAGTATGTGCATAGTGACCTCGAACCATTTTTGACTTGTTGATATTGTTAGCTTGGTTGTTGGGAGAGTCGGTTGAGATTATACAACTTTTCGAGTCAAATGGAAGATTATAACTATAAAATGAGTGATTTTGATAATAATCCTGGTAAATGGCCTTGGAGTGGAATTCTGACGGTTCCATTAGCTTCGGAACTGCCAAATTAGGCTAGGAGCATGTTCAGTGCAATTATATCAAGTTTTACAAATTTAGCCGTCGAAATGAGTTAATAGTTGACTTTAGTCAACAACCTTGGGAAACGTGCCCCAAATGGAAATTCTGACCGCACCGTTGGATCCGAAACATCAAGTTTGGTCCAGAAGGACCTTTAGTTCGGTTCCTGGGGCTTTTGGGTGTATTTTGGTCCCTTCGATAGATTCGATATTGGGAAATGGGACCCACATTAGAATAAAACGACCTCTGATGGGAATTTTGACTACACCATTGTGTCCAGAATGCCATTTTCGATCAGATTTCATATATGAATTTTATTTTTTCCATTCCGGATGAGATCGGAGCATTGAAATTAAGTTTGAGCAGATGCTGAAAATTAAAAGGCGGTGCTGACGTAGACCAATGAGGGCCTGCCACGTGGAGAAGGTTAAAGAGTAAATATACATAAAAGAAATGTGGAAAACGAATCTGGAACATTTTTTCCAGAAACAAATGCGTGCAACTTTCACACTCGATTTCTCCCTCATTTTCAGTCGGATTTTGGCGATTCAAAAGCCTAACTTGTGTATTTTTCTGCGAGGAACATCGTGGGAGCTTTAGAAATTGCTGTTGGCATGCCGTTTGAGGTAAAAATGGACCATTTTTCTGCTGTTAAGTATTGCGGTTTTGGAATTTTGAAATGTGATTTTCTTATCCGTTTTGAGCCGGATTTTGGTGATATTTGGATCTATTCTGTGTGTTTTTACGAGGCTCACATCGTGGTAATGTCAAAATTAATTGATAGCACTCCGTTTGATGCGAAATTCTGATTTTAGCTACTGTTATGTTGCGGTTTTTTTGGGAATTTTGAGTTGCGATATCTCGGCCGTTTCTTATTGGAATTAAGTAAAATTTGAGTCTAAATTGTAATAATTTTTGAGACCTACGTCATGGTATATTCATATTTGATTAATTTGATCGGATTTGTCAGTAAATTGGCAAAGACGTTGCTGTAATAAATGTTTCTTTTTTCCGATAAGAAATGCAACTTCGTTTTTGAGCCGTTTCTTTGTCTTTTGGGATCTGTTTTGGGCTCTATTTCAGGATATGAACTCGGGGTGACATAACGATCTTTTTTCGGTAGTTGATGTAGTATTTTGAGCGTGGGCCCCATTTTCCCCGTTTTAGTTACAATTGATGTAATTCCACCCGTTCTCGAGGTTTTACAGAAAAATCAGCGTAATGACCATGTGTTTCATGTTTGACAGCTGAGCAGCGTCTGAAGGCTATCAGGAAGGGAAAAGCTTAAGCGAATTGACTAGGAGTATGAGGGACCGCCTTTCAGGTAGGCTAGGCTTCTTTTAACCTTTAGACTGAGCTGAAAGGTGTGATTGTCTGGCTGAGGTATGTGATGCATGAGTTAATTATCGCTGAGTACGTGGACTATATGGAGGATTTTACGGGTTGTGTGTGTGTGTGATATGCTGACCTGAAAAGGTAACCGCTATATTTATGGTTGTATTAGTTATAATTATTATATTAGCTAATTCTAGCGCTGTTAGACTACGAGAGAATCTGGTAAGGGCTGGATTGGACTGACGAGATATGACAGGTAGGTATATGGATCACGATGCTTGTCTGTATATGGGTGTAGCCTGAGGCTGCTGAGGTATGATATCTTGTGAGACTGTCTACTGACTGTATGTTACATTACAGACTGATTACGATGTGCATATATACATATGTACATATAGTTCTGAGGACTTTGTTGTCTTGGATGTCCCCGATACAACTGCGATTAATTATATTTAGTTGAAGTGTTTATGGCTGCCTAGACTGGGGTGTAATCGCCTGATTAGACGTGGTTCTGTGTTACCTTGTGATATATATGACATGTATATAGTTTTTGTCCATTATGTTCTTATTAGACTGGCTGGTAACTGAGGAAAACATATTATACTCTAGGAGTCGTTATGATTGTGATCCTGATTCAGCCTTGTGACTTTCACTGTAGAGTACGACACTACTGAACCACTGTCGGGAAAGAAATGGGAATATGATTCTACTAGAGAGATGTGGGCTATATCTTATGGGTTTCCTTAGGCTATTTGTGATTGAGAGACTATCTACACAAATTAGTCCCTAGGACTGGTACCTTGTTTCAGAGATAGGCACATTACCAAGAGGTCAATGCATAGTTGCTCTAGTTGGTATCCCTTGTGTTAGTAGGGCCTATATATATATATATATATATATATATATATATATATTGGATCGGGTGTCACGTACCAACACAATATATATATTTCTGGATCGAGTGTCACATACCGACACGATATACATATTTCTTGACCGGGTGTCACATACCGACATGATATACATAATTTTGGATCGAGTGTCACATACCGACACAATATACATTTCTGGATTAGGTGTCACGTGCCGACACGATATACATTACAGGGGAATGGGTGCCACGACCTGGCACATTATGAGATTCCGAATTGGGTGTCATGTTTCGACACCGAACTAGGTCCGACTGCCATGAGCCGGAAGGGGATTACACTATTTTACGGGGGTTCCACTCGAGCATCATTGATACCTTGATTGTGTGTGGATGTACCCTCTGGACTCGTGGGGGGCTCAAAGGGTATACAGACATAGATATTAGGGTCTTACACCCACGTGCAACCTGACCCCCTTGACTACATGGTACTAAGAGTTTGGGTTTCGTTGTGTTCTTGCAGCTACGGTAGGATATGTTACTTGATTCCGGCCATTGGGACATGATAATGTTACTGCAACACCTACTGTTATCTGAAATCTGATTTGCTAGTTTTACTGCAGTTCTCTCTACTTTTGCGCATTTTGTATTCTTCGTTTCTCACTCAGTCGGTCGATGATGCCTACTGGGTGTCTGTTATCGGTACTCACCCCTACTTCTCTGTATCTACTCGTGTTGTAGGTACAGGTATGAGCCATTGCCATTGACTTAGGAGCCTATTGACACTTCGGGAGACCTTGGTGAGCATCAACAACTTTGGATCCTCTATAGTCTCCCTTTGTTCTTGGGCTGTCTTTTGCTTTCAGACACTGGCCTTGTACATTATAGTTGGCTTATATATGTCGGAGCTTACTCTGGATATGTATATGGTTATGTATAGTTTTATTTTTGAGGCTATAGTAGCTCTGTACAGGTGACTTCCAGGTCCTAGGATGGATTGTTGTTGGCTTATTTTATATGTCGTTAGCTATCGTTATGCTTAGCTATTAGGACATGCGCCGAGGATTTTGGGTTGGCTTGCCTGTAGGTGGGATCTAGCAGGCGCCATCATGACCTAAAAGGTCGGGTCGTGATACTATATATTAGTGATGTCTGACCATATCCACGATTTGAGGCCATGTTAGGACTAGCCTGAGTATGAGGCCAGGTCATAGCCTTAGTCTAAGTCCAGGTCACAACCTAGGTATGAGGCTAAGTGCAGCCTGAGTCCGAAGCCAGATTAGGTTACTTCATCGGGGTTAAGATTACCTGGATGTTGTTCGATTATGAGTCCACCTTGACATTAGTAGGTGCCATCATTACCTGTAAATTAAAGTAGGGTTGTGACAATTTAACGTCTCAATAACTTGCAAATCAACAATTATAACCACAATAGAAGTCAATGCAAGTGTATCAAGCTATTGACATTATTTCCCAATGAGGATTAGCTCTTCCTAGTTTAAATTACTTGACTAAACTAATAGGTCAAATTTCCAAAATATAACAATGTATAGTTGATGGTATAACAGCTAGAGTTGAACTTGAAATGTAATAAACATGAGTTTTCATCTAGCTTGAATTGAATGACTTGGGAGTTGTATTGTTCCATATTTGAAAGGTAAAAGCCAATTATATACAACTGGAAAGTCATTATTTACACAATTTCATCCTCTAAGCTTCTGCATCCTTCATTCTTGTTGTGTCCATGATCATTTTGTAAATCAGAGAAACTAAGATCTCAAGGTAAATTGACTCCACAGAAACAAGATTGATTCATCCTTCAAATTGTACAACTAGAAAGTTTTTCCACACATCAACAAAAAATTATCTTTATTTAAAATTAAAAGGGATGGATTAAAAACAAACATCACAGGAGGAGGATGATACTTGATGGTTAACATCCTTGTTAAAGATTCTTTAACCTTTTTATGGGATAATTTAAGACTGATTCCTCTAAAAGAGAGCTATAAAGTAAATATGTAAGAGAACATTTCTTTGGATTGTAGTTAGGTTGGTTAAACCTCCAAAAGAGCTTATGGTCAGCAGATACACTAAGATGGGCCTTGATAAATAAAGGGGTAGAGGTGAAAGCAAGACAAACTTTTGAAACAAACTTAATTTCAAGACGGAATTGACTGGAAACCTAGAGAGTATTTCATTATTGAGTTCTGGTGGAAAGGTAGAGAATGACAACATTGACTTTGTCAGTTTGCTCTATTGACAGGAAGCTTCCGATTCCATTTGAGTTTCTCTGGATTGTGTATTACCGTCAAAAGTCATATTATATAAATCTTTAGATGACAATTTAAAAGAACCTATTTTGATATTAATTCCCTTTTTTTGCTATCGGATAACCATAATCTAATATTAAATTATCTTTTAAATGTGTCCAACTGTTTGTTGATCTGATAGCCAAAAAAAGGGGAAAATATCGAAAGAAGGTTAGTTTGAAATTGTCATTTGAAGATGTATATAAGAAGACGTCAATAGCACGCAATCTATACAAACTCAAATGGAATCGGAAGCTTCCAATCAATAGAGGAAACCCACAAAATCAATGGTGCCATTTTCTACCCTTCCACCAAGTCAGTATTGAAATCCTCTCAAGGCTAAAAGTGAATTTTGTCATGAAAATGAGGTCTGTTTCAAAAACATGTCTTGCTTTTACCTCTACTACTAAATTTATGAAGGCTCATCTTAATGTATCTGCTGACTATAAGCATTTGTTGAGGGTTTTATCAACTCAACTACAATTCGAAGGAATGTTCTCTTACATTTCTCCTTTATAACTTTGTTCTAGAGGCATCTGACTTGGACTATTCCATGAAAACATCTTTTTGAACAATTATGGGTTCAAACAATGGACTGATTTTTCTTTCTAATAATAGGCCAAAACATTTGTGTCTATGGAATACATCATTAGAAAGCACATAAAATTTCCTCATTTTACAACTAATTTAAGGGTGTTTCCCATTTCAGCTATGATTTTAGATACGATGAATTTCATGATAACTATAAATTAGTGACAAGTGTTCACTGTTCATGGCAGTTTGTCTTTCATTGAAGCCGAAATCAAAATATGTAGTCTAAATGATGATTTATGGAGAAGCATTCATTTCCCGTAGGATTGGGTGCAATCCTTTAATTGCGAAAAGTTTGTGAACAAGAAGCTTCATAGGGTTAATATTTTTCAAAAAGATTGAAACATCATTTCTCTTGATTTGACTGATGAGACATTGGAAAAGGTGGAGAATCCATGTTATGGTGTTTTTCCATAAATTAACAAAGTTTTATCTTTATTTGGAATTAAAAGGGGTGGATTAAATACAAAAATAATAGGAGGATGAAGATACTTGACGGTAAACATCTTTGTTCAAGATTCTTTAACCCCATACTCCTTCATAACTCAGACATTTAGGTCAGATCCTTAATAATTGCTATTACAAATCACGAAAAGTCACAACAGGAAAACATCATATTTTTCACTATACCAATGCCCCTCTACCTTTTTCCATTTCTCATCAGCCAAATCAAGATAAATGATGTTCCAACCCATATGCCAAAAAGGACCAATATAATAAGACCAATAAGCCCAATTATCTTATTCACAGACTTAAGACAATAAGTGATTTTACCCAATCCTGAGGAAAATGGTCATCCTTTAGACTATATATTTTTACCTTGATCTTAACGAAAGACAAACTGCCTTGAGTGGTGAACACTTGTCACTACCTTATAGTCATCTTGAAATTCATCATATCCAAAATCATAACTGAAACAGGCTGCATCCCGTAAATTAATTGTAAGATTAGGAAATTTTCTGTGCTTTCTAATTGAAGGATTCCATAGACATAGATGTTTTTTCCTATTATTAGAAAGACAAACCAGTCCATTGATTGAATCCCCAATAGCCCAAAAAGATGTTTTCCTAAGATAATCCAAGTCTGATTCCTCTAGAAGAGAGCTATAAAGTAAAGATGTAAGAGAGCCTTCAGCTTGTAGTTGGGTTGAATAAACCTCCA
>JBCEWC010008671.1:0-19684 GCA_038996855.1 Solanum aculeatissimum | reverse complement strand
TGAGTGTAATGATGCTATGATGGCTTGATCGAGGGTCTTCGGGTCCTTTTTCACCATGTCACATCTAGGCCCCCTATTCGGGTCGTGACAATCTCTCATTCATCCTCCTCCTTCACGTGGCTAGACGATTCGATTGAAGATTACTTTTGGTGAGTCCTCCACTTCGGGGATAATAACCATTTACTTTTTTAACTTATTAAGACTTATATATTTATGGATGTTATCTTTTGAGGGTGAGCCTGGGAGATGTCTTGGCCCCCGTTCCATTCATTTTAGAGGCATCGTTGGAGATTTGGATATGTATGTTATGAGCTTGACTCTTATTTTGCTATGTATTATGAAAGACTCCCTTAGTCCCTTATTCCCTCTTACGTGTAGAATGTTTCTTGTATGGATGAGATGAAAGTCCTAAGTCCCTAATTGCCCCCATAACATGTATAATCCTTACCCGCCCCTTAGACTTTATTTGCTATGTGTCCATGCTAATTCTCTTACTTACAACATCCCCATAGCGTAAGTCCAAAGTTCCCTTTTCCCTAGAATTTATGTGTTATTTGCTTTAATTTTTGCTTCTGCAACCAAGGATGTGCTAGACATGCTTAAGAGGCTTGTTTGGAGTTCCTTTCGGTTCTCCATTCACCGTGTTACGCCTACGCCCTAGGCTTGTGGCATGACAGGACATCCCTCGAAACTTTATCATATGCCTTCTCAAGATCAATGAATACCACATGAAGGTCCCTTTTTCTTTCTCTATATTTCTCCACTAGTCTCCAAACAAGATGGATTGCTTTAGTAGTCAACCGCCCAGACATGAATCCGAACTGGTTCTCGAATATAGACACTTCTTTTCTTACCCTCATCTCCACCACTCTCTCCCAGACCTTCATAGTGTGGTTTAACAACTTGATACCCTTGTAATTGTTACAGTTTTGAATATCACCTTATTCTTGTACAATGGAATCATTGTACTCCTCCTCCATTCCTCGGGCATCTTAGTAGTCTTCAGAATTAGTCAACTACTCTATACCATCCTTGACCATGCTCTTTAAAAAATCCACTGAAATTTCATCTGGTCTGATGACTCTCTCTCTGTTCATCTTACTAATAGCATGTCTAACCTCCTCAGCTCTGAAACGCTTGCAATAATCAAGATCTCGATGACTATAGGAGTGTGCCAAATCACCCAAGTTAATATCTCTATCCCCTTTTTCGTTTAAGAGTTTATGAAAGTAAGTTTGCCACCTTTGCTTAATGGAAGTCTCATCCACCAACACTTCACCCTCCTCATCCTTGATGCACTTCACTTGGTCTAAGTCGCAAGCTTCTCTCTCTCTCTTGCTAGCCTATACAATCTCTTCTCTCCACCTTTTTCACCAAACTCAACATACAAGTGTTCAAATACTGTTGTCTTAGCATTTGTGATCGTCATCTTCACTTCTGTCTTCGTTGTCTTATAGATATCCTTGAGCCATCGTTTTTCATCCTCATCCACGCACTCCAACCATTTTGTATAGGCAATCTTCTTAGTTTTTAAAAATGAAAGAGATGTTTTATCCATGTGGATGTCACGTGGCAAGATTTTTTTTAAATAAAGAGAGAGTGTACTACACACACTATTAAGTTGTGTTTCTCAAAACTTATTAGTGATAATTTAAGTATGAAACTCACACTCCCAATAATTTAAAAGGATTATTATAGTACATAGCCATTCAACGAAAAACAATGATCATTCACTATATAGGGATATACAGTCAGTGTATATTTCCTGTATAGTCAAGCTATCTTCATTTTTTGAGTGTATTATAATGTATATTTAGTGCTTAACTTATGTATAAGTAATCTACGTTGTATAGTCACTGTCTACTTTTTGTGACTTTTGATAAGTTATATTGTATAGTCATATATATTTTGTATGATTTTTGATTATTTTTTGTATATTTATTATAAATTAATTAATTAATTATATTTATTTAAAATTATCTCTAATTTAAATATGAAATTTAAAAAAATTGAAATAATTTTTATGTATTTTGGACATTTTAACTCTTAAATGATTGAAATTTATTATTATTAAGACTTTTCTCGAAAGGAACAAAATATCAAGAACAATTTTTACCAGGGCCATTTGTGAAGTTAGCTCAAGAATGGAGACTCGCAGACAAAACTCAAAACCCCAACCCGTCTAGGGATCCCCAAATCTTCACCTCCACCTCCTTCCCTCTCCTTCGATTCGCTCCTCCTTTCTAAGTCGTGTGTAACCGCCGATCAGCAACCTCCATGAACCGTCAATCGGCGTAGCTTCAATCTTCATCAATGGCGTTGAGATCAACTGGACGTAAGGTCTCATTTGACGTTCTCTCGACTTCCATCCTAGACGATGATCACGACTACGATTCCTCCATCATCACGACTTGCCTCCGATCAAATTCCGATCCTTCTCCTCAGCATCTTCCGATCGATGATGCCACAAGCCCTACTGGAAATCGCAAGAAGAAGAAGAAAAAGAAGAAGCATAAGAGAATCACCGAGCATTCCACAATTTCCGAATTTCCCGTCACGGATGAGCAGCTAGACCGCTCATTCCCCGTTGGAGAATTTAACGGTTACTGTTACAGTGTTGCTCAGAGCAGTAGTGTTGTGGTATGTGAGGAACATGAGATACTGCCTCCGCCACTGCCACTGCCTCACAGTAATTGTTCACTGAGTTCAGTTACTGGATTTCCGTTTGGGGAGTTGAGACAGAGAAATGTAATGGTTAATGGAGTGAGCGAAGAGAGTGTTGTGTCACCACAGATTGCCGAGCGAGAAAGTGGAAGTGTTAAGGAATTGGAACCAAGATCAAATTCGAGAGTTGAAGTGGATTTGAGTATGGATGGGATTGCAGGGAGGAGTTTGGAGAAGGAAGTATCTTTAGATTGGAAGAGGTTGATGGCTGAAGATCCCAACCGTAAGTATTCCCTCCTTTTTTCTCTTATGGTTTTCTAAATGTTTTTCATTTCCTGCCAATTTGCCTAAATCAGAATGTTTTGTCTCAAGTTTTAACAATATATGACAATTGGGGACAGCTTTAGCTCCTTCCCTCCGGTTTTGCATGAATTTGTTTGAATGATTTATATTTGAGCTTGATAGATATATAGTGAAATGATGTCGGGAGATGCTAAAAGAGTATAAAGGTATCACATCAAACTAGAAATACTCTAAATTGCTAATACCTGTTTTTTTGGGAAGATGCCATAGTTTTGGGAAGGACTAAAATTCGAAGTAGGTTAACTGAATGGATAGAGGGTCTACATGTTAATGAAATTGGAAAAGTCAATAATGTCAATCTCATGAAGTTAGGAGCTGATAGAATATGGGTAAATTCCCTAGCAAAGCTAGTTATTCTAGGCCTACTATCTGTTGAATAACAGAAACCTTTACATTCCTGCTTTTTGCTTTTTGGGGTTTTTCCTTAAAATGAACAAGGATCTATGTACGAGGGAAGCAAAACTTGTAGGTTCTTTCAGTGTCTCATTATCTGTACCAGTTGCTTCTACAATTGAGGAAAAGGAAGTTTCTAGCTTACCTAAATGCAAAGCTTTCTTCCTTTCTATGTTCTCTAGGAAGTTCTCTTCTTTTCCTGTGAAAGAAGAATGCTAATGATCCTTTAGCAGATGATTTTAAAAATCAGTTGGAGGGAAATCCCTTAGATATCACCAAATTATGGCATTGGTTGGTATGTCATGAGCACCTATAACTGCAAGAATCCTAGATTGTGTACACAAGGGAACTAAAGCAATATGTACGTATGTACTTGAGTGCTATAATCTCTTGATAAATATACATGTAGAGAAACAATGGTGATTAGTATTTGGATTGAAAAATTCTAGTTCGAAAGAGAAGCTTGAATGAGGTGTCCTTTAATATCCATTTCTTTTTTTTAGGTTGAGCAATAGCATCATTGTACTTTAAATGTAGTCATGACAGTTATTTACCATTTGACTTCCTAAATATAAGACAAAAATATATTCCTCTTGTTGGGTGGTGGGGAATTTGGAGGTGACCATTTGTCTCTAAGTTGAAATTTGCTTCTATTTTTATTTTAGTTACAGAAGCCAACTTCCCATGTATCTTTCTTTCTCTCACTTTAGTTATTTGGTATTTTGTTAGAAACATTTCCTGTGGATAAGTCACCCGTGAAGTGCTTCATGGAAGAGATGTATGCTGGTAATTCTTTAAGGAGTACGGTTGCCCTTGGGAATGAGAAAGAGCGGGAAAGAGTTTATGATACCATATTCCGATTACCATGGCGATGTGAGCTGGTATAATACTTTATTAAGGCACTGCATTATGAAGCATTCTCAAATTATATTTTGCGTACGTCACTCTTTAATTGTGCTGAGTTTCCTGTTGTTCACTTCTTGACTTGCATCTTGTGTTCCTCTATTATTTATCTATGCTAGAGCATGACAGTGCAAATGGGATTTTTCTCTTTTTTACTTCCCAATTTCTGTTCGAACTAACTGCAGGCCAGGAGGTCCATTCCTTGTTCTTTGTAGTTCTTGGATATGGTCTTGTATTAGAAACTATCAAGCTGGTTTAGCTGCATAGATGACAAGACTATTGCTTTTGCAGCTTATTGATGTTGGTTTTTTTGTCTGCTTGGATTCATTCCTTTCACTGCTAACTGTTATGCCCACGAGGTTAATCATGATCTGTTGGAGGTTTCTGCAAACAAGGTTTGTATCTCATTCTTTCCTATTCCTTTTGTTTGAACTTGAATGATTATTTTTGGATCTCCAGTATCCGGGAGAGTGTGTATATCATACAGTTCTAAAGTAATTCATCATGCCATTTTGACCTTTCAGCAGATGGGTTCAGAAGTTCTTCTGTAATCTCAAATTTATCCAGTTTGAGGAGTGTTAAGATTGTTATATGATTTACATTTATTTGGCATGTTTTGGTTTGATTTAATTTGATATGAATATCATATTTATACAAAGATTAGTATGTAATCTTGCATAGGATCAGTTTTTTACCAAAACTGTAACATATGTAATCACTATAATATCTCGAAGAAAATTTGAGGGGAAAAGGCAAATTTCTCCTTCATTCTGCAATCTTTCCTTCTCAACAAACTGTCTTCTTGAAAGAGGCTGATACTTTATGGTGGTCCTGATACTTTTGGGAACAGTGTATCCGTGCAATGGTTTTTAATTACTGGATTAGTCATTAGATTCTTTTGGTGTGAAGTTGTAGCTGGCATATGGTGTGCATTGGCTAAAATGTCAACTTGAAGGAGAGGAGGAGGGACGGTTATTGGTGGGTGTATTGATGATAGATTCACCCCTTTTTATGTCTTTGAGTGAGCTTATTACTGATTGGCATTCCTTCATGTCTTGTGTTCTGTTTGGGTTTATTTCTAATTGGGTGCATCTTCATGTTTAGAGATCGTGTCCAATCGTACCATTGTTTTTTGATCGGGCGTATCTTCATGTCTAGAGATTGGATCCAATTGTGCCGTCGTTTATTTAATGGAAAAGGGTCAAATATACCCATGTACTTTGAAAATAGTTTAAATTCGTTATACTTTTGGGCTAAATATACCCTTCCTGTCATGCTTTTGGGCTAAATATACCTCTCCCAGTTTACTTTGGTCCCCTCCCATATACTTTGGCATTGAGTTGCCCGTATAACATACAAAGGGACACGTGGATGGCCAGGATTAAGAGAACCCATCCAATTTAAACTATACCCAATTGTAGGCTAACCTATCTATAAATGTATCATGTCCAACAACAGCTAGCTCCTCCTTCAGTCCATTTGGTAGGAGCCCGCAGTGCTGTTGTCCTTCAACCTGTCAACCCGACCCATGGTGTTCCACCTACTATGCAAGTTGCTCATTTGACAGCGATTCCCTGGCTACGCTGTGACCTGATGGATCACTAATTGAAGTGACCAAGGGCGTTGAGGCCTTCATAAGTTGTCAGCAGGGAACTTGAGTGTGGTCCTGGAATGAGATATTGGCGACATGAATGAGCCTCCCTCTATAGAATCAAGCAGTTCTATGAATTTCCCCTCTTATTTTCCTACCTGTGTCTAAACCGTTGATGAATTACGGGCATTTTCTAAGTGGAACCTCCAATTGTTTGAGGAAAACAGTCCTGGCCTACAATTGGGTACCTTGTCTTTTCCGTGTGATGATACATCTGGGGTGAAAAAAGACTAGAAAACTGCATTCTTTTGTAGATGAGTTAGCCTTCAATTGGATATAGTTTAAATTGGATGTGTTCTCTTAATCCCGGTCGTCCATGTGCCCTTCTGTTAGTTACAAGGGCAAATAAGTGGCAAAGTATAATGGGAGGGGTTTATTTAGCTCAAAAGTATGATGGAGGGGTATATTTAGTCCAAAAGTATGACAAGGGGTATATTCAAATTATTTTCAATAGTACAGGGGTATATTTGGCCCTTTTCCGTTTATTTAATTATCAGATCCGATATGGTTCATAAAATTAAAAAGAAGACTTTGTACAACTTCTGCTGCCACAAAAAGTTCGTGGAATATTAGCTTGCTTCTTGTGTGATTTCATTCCCTGATTTTTTCCAATTTAGGAGTTCAATAGATTGTCAATAAAGACAACAAAAGCGAAATTGAGTTTCTTTTTGCTAAAAGTAGTGTTCAATTGGTGCCCCCAGGTGATGTTTTCTCCAAGAGTGTTCTCCTGTTGCACCTGGAGAAGTTTCTGTTACTGCCAAGTTATAGTGCCTTGGTTAAGTGAATTTGCAGAGAGGAACTTATGGGAGGAACTATCAGTTGAAAACGGGTAATGCCCTCAAGTACCTAAGAGGGTGGAGGTTATGAGTGTATTGCTTTCAAATTTATTTTATTGTGTACCTTTAAAGTAGGAGACTTCCCATCAAATTTCAGAGGGAAGAGAAGAGACTGCTGTCTGGATTTGCCCGTCAAAGCTGAGAGGGTCCTTTTATTTTTATTTTTCATGAACCTGTTATTGTTGTTCAGTATCGTAAATCTAACAAAAATTGTGTACCCCCCATCTGAAACATATCTTTACTTTGTTTCCCTAGCTCCTTACCCTTCTTACCCCTGATTTTGTTGTGTTAAAAGTAAATCTATTTGTCTATTAGTTGAAACAAGGGTAATGCCCTCAAGTACCTAAGAGGGTGGAGGTTACGGGTGTATTGC
Source organism: Solanum aculeatissimum (assembly GCA_038996855.1). Lineage (NCBI taxonomy): Eukaryota > Viridiplantae > Streptophyta > Magnoliopsida > Solanales > Solanaceae > Solanum > Solanum aculeatissimum. The sequence goes on along the minus strand of JBCEWC010008671.1, from coordinate 12,501 downwards.
TTTCAAATTTATTTAATTGTGTACCTTTAAAGTAGGAGACTTCCTATCAAATTTCAGAGGGAAGAGAAGAGGCTGCTGTCTTGATTTGCCCTTCAAAGCTGAGAGGGTCCTTTTCTTTTTCTTTTTCATGCACCTGTTATTGTTGTTCATTATGGTAAATCTAACAAAAATTGTTCACCCTCCCATCTGAAGCATATCGTTACTTCATTTCCCTAGCTCCTTACCCTTCTTACCCTTGATTTTGTTGTGTTAAAAGTAAATCTATTTGACTATCAGTTGAAACAAGGGCAATTCCCTCAAGTACCTAAGAGGGTGGAGGTTACGGGTGTATTGCTTTCGAATTTATTTAATTGTGTACCTTTAAAGTAGGAGACTTCCCGTTCGAAACCCACTGGGTGCAAACAATTTCTGAGGGCCATCGGACTGGGTAAAACCTGAATTAACCGTGGTGCACTTGCGGAAACTCCTTGCCGAGGGCCTGTGCACCCCCGGGATTAGTCGGGGCTCTAAGAGACTCGGACACCCGGTGCAAATCAAAAAAAAAAAAAAAGTAGGAGACTTCCCATCAAATTTCAGAGCAGAGAGAAGAGACTGTTGTCTTGATTTGCCCTTTAAAGCTGAGAGGGTCCTCCTTTTGTTTTTCTTTTTCGTGCACCTGTTGTTGTTGTTCATTATGGTAAATCTAACAAAAATTGTTCACCCTCCCATCTGAAGCATATCTTACTTTATTTCCCTGGCTCCTTATCCTTTGTGTTAAAGTAAATCTATTTAACTGCAGCTTATGTTTACAAAATAACCTGACCATGCTCATGGCAGGCAGTTCAAGAAACTTTCCGCAGTTGAGCTTTCTGATATTGGCTGTTGTTTCGCCCTGTCTAGTGGAGCGATTTTGTTGCAACAAACAGGTACAGTAGCATTCTTTTATCGTCACCAATATTTTTAGATTTTTTTCACATGCTAATTACCCTAACCACACATCTGAGCTTTGACTCTTCATTTCATGGCTTCCTTATTTGGGTTCTTTTGGTTAAACTTACCCCAGTTTGCAATTTGCTATGGCAGATATCAGCCTGATCTATCACATGATTCGTGGTCAAGGAACAATCAAGCTTTATGTGGTTTACAATGTGTTGGAGGTGGGAAGTTGACTAGTTGATCTATAATTTGGGAAGTTGACTAGTTGATCTATAATTAAGGCAATGTGGTAATGACCACAAATTGGTTTGTACTTTAGGTCTTCATATCATGTTGAAGTTTTTTGAGCTCTGATAAAATTCCCTTTGTTTCAATTTGTTTGTCTTACTTTTCTTTTAGTTCGTTTAAAAAGAATGTCTCTTTCCTTTTTTGACAACTCTTTAATTCTAACTTTCCACGTGACATGTTTAAGACCATAAGAGTAAAGGACATTTTAGAATATCTTTAGTTTAAGACTAGAATCAAAAGTCTAACTTGTTTTCTTAAATTCCATCAAGTCAAAACCAAACAAACAAATTGAAACGGAGTGAGTCATTAATTTCATAGAATGTAATCATGTTTGTGCTTCAAAGTAAAAAAAATGTTATATGGTCTAACTCTTGCTTGTAAGAGAATAGAATAACATTGACAGAGAAGCACCTCTAGTCATATGCTCGGATATGTTCATATATCCTTCATCAAATGTCCTTCCTATTCCAGTCTGGTACAAGATATTGGTCTATTAATGTGCATGTTCCTGTCCTAACATCGTTCACTATGCTATATTATTTTATTGACACTCTTTAAGTCTTTCTTGAAATTTGTAGACAATTTTGAGGTAATATTTGCCTTTCTTTGTCAGGTTTTTGATAAACTCTTCCAAAGCTTTGGTGGAGATGTGATGCAGGCTCTCTTTAATACAGCAGAAGGGCTTGCAAATAGCTCAACAGAAAGTATGCAATACTGGATTAGAAGATTTATTGTGGATGAAGTTGTAGCTGTGGCTTCATCAAATATCCTTTCCGATCTTGTATTCTGGTCAATATCATAAATTTCATTCCTTGTATCATTTGGTTTCCTTGACTCCCCGTACTTGTTCATTCTTTCATCCTGCTAGCTCAAGCCATCACTTTGTCAACCTGTATAGTTGCTCACAACAATGCATTATTTGCTTTGCTTGTATCAAACAATTTTGCGGAAATAAAGAGCAGTGTATTCAAACGCTACAGCAAGGATAACGTTCACAATCTAGTATATTATGGTGAGTTATCTTCTCGCATTATTTACCTGAAAGTTTTAAGGTTCTTTGCAGTAAGAATTTATTATCGATCTTTTGTTGCCAGGCTAGTTTGTTCTTTATCATCTTGTGTGGAGTGGTTCGATTTGTGTCATGTTGTCGTTGGCATGTTTGTGGTCCATATGGTGTTGCATCTCAATGCCAATCAACCACTTGGTCAATTTACCGATCATAACAAAAAAGTCACTCAAACCATTTATTCTCAATCCTAAATTGGTCATGGTAGGGTGATATGAATCATCGAGTCCATTTTGTTCTATTCAAGCTCACTCACTCAAAAATAAGAGCCTATTTGTAAGGACACCCTGGTAATTGGATTTGGTGTAATTGGGTATAATTACTCTGTCTGACCTGTTTGGTTGGACAGATAATATTACTTGATCAACATGTAATTGGGTGTAATTGACAGGATGTCATTACAATCTCCAATTCATAGGGGGGCTATGAATTGTTGGTAATTATATGGTATAATTACATGCTAGTTACCCTTTAATTTTATTTTTTTACATTTATTTTTATATTTTCATTTATTTTGATTACTTTAATTTTTTTTATTTTTTTTATTTTTATTATTCTATTTTTTTTAAAACTATATTTTATTTTATAATATTTATTTTTCATTTCCTTCTCATTCTCAACATTTATATATCATGTGATTCCATGCAATTTTTTATATTATCTTTTTTATTTATTTATTCTATGTTAATTTTTTTCATTGGCATGATTTTATTAGCATTCTAATTTTTAAATTAAAGTTGAATTCATCATTGGATAAAGTTCTAAATATAAGTTTTGTTTTCTTTTAAATCATATTTATGTACATTATATTGAAATTCGGCATAAGAGTATTATGTTAATTTTTTTATTTTTGAATTTAAAACTTATGTTGTATTTTTAGTATCATTGGTTTTTGTAGTATTGACTTGATATTTCACATTACAAGTTATTTATTTTTTAGTTAGATTAGATAGATTATTTTTTTAAATCAAATATTTTAACAATTTTACTATGACATTATATTTATAATATTTAATATTTTTTGACAAACATGCATTTTATGATGTTCACATAAAACATGTATTTTAGTTTATATAATTAATTTAATTAAAATATACTAATTTAAAAATATAAATTAATTTTTTTATAATATTAGTTAAGAATATATTTTTACTAATTAATATATTTTCAAAAGACAATATATATCCTAAATTTAATATTATTTATAAATACCTTTATTTGTCTAATATAAATTTTTAATTTTAGATAATTAATTTTTGCTTTTAAAATTTAATATAACCTTGTAATTACATTCGTGCAACTAAACAACATACTTGTAATTACATTGTGGCAGACAAACATGAGTATATGACAGAGTAATTACTAGGCTGTGTAATTACTAGGGTGCTAATTACTACCTTAGTAATTACACCAATTCCAATTACCAGATTGCCTTCCAAATAGACCCTGAGTAATTCATCTTTTTAGACCTTTTAGGTTCTCTAGATTAGATTTTTCTAAATGGCGCATTTATATACATATTGACATGCAAAACTCTATGCGGGTATATACAACAACATACCCAGTAAAATCCCACAAGTGGGGTCTGGGGAGAGTAAAATGTACGCAGACCTTATCACTACCTCATAGAGATAGAGAGACTGTTTTCGAAAGACTCTCATCTTAAAAGTATCATCCCAAAAGTTGAAAATACTAGATATGAAACAAAACAAATAGAGTGGAGAACAAATGATAAGTTATAAAAACAATAAAAGTAACAAAATAAATGACGGACAATAACTCAATACATAAAGACATGACTATCTCTACTAACCTACTATACCACAAGGTCAGACATCGTCCTACCCATACCAGCCGTCTAACCTTCTACCCTAATACGCGACCTCCACTCCTTTCTATCTAAGGTTATGTCTTCAGTGATACGAAGCTGCCATATCCTGTCTTATCACCTCCCCCCAATACTTTTTCAGTCTACCTCTACCCCTCCGCATAACCCCTAAATCCAACCTCTCGCATCTCCTAACAAGAGCGTCAACACTTCTTCTCTGCACATGCCCAAACAATCGCAACTTCGCTTTTCTCATTTTGACTGCCATCGAAACCACCCCTAACTTCCCCTGAATGATCTCGTTCCTAATTTTATCCCTCTAATATGTCCACACATCCATCTCAACATCCTTATCTCCGTGACCTGCATCTTCTGAACGTGTGAGTTTTTTTATTGGCCCGCACTCCACCATATAGCAAAGCCAATCTAACCACAATTCTCTAAAACTTACCTTTAAATTTAGATGGTATCTTCTTATCACACAGTACTCCAGAGGTAAGCCTCCATTTTGTCCATGTTGTCCCAATACGATGTGTGGCATCATCGTCGATATCGCCACTACTCTGGATGATGGACTCAAGATATTTAAAGTTTTCTCTTTTGGGAATAGATTGAGCGGCAAGCCTCACTTCAATATCTGCTTCATCCCTCACAACACTGGATTTGCATTCCAAGTATTGTGTTTTGGTCCTGCTCAGTTTGAACCCTTTGGATTCCAAAGTATGTCCAAACCTCTAACCTATCATTAACTTTATCCCGAGTCTCGTCAATCAGTACTATGTCATCCGCAAATAACATACACCATGGAACCTCTTCCTAAATAGACCGTGTCAGCTCATCCATTACTAAGGCTTAACATCGATCCTTGATGAAGTCCCATCTCAGCAGAAAAATACTCTAAGTCTCCTCCCATTGTTCTTACACGAGTTTTGGCTCTGTCATACATGTCTTTTATCACCCTAATATACACCATTGGAACACCTTTCGCCTCTAGACACCTCCCTAGGACATCCCTCAGAACCTTGTCATAGGTTTTCTCAAGATCAATGAACACCATATGAAGGTCCTTCTTTCTTTCCCTATATTTCTCCACTAATTTCCGAATAAGATGAATTACTTTAGTAGTCGATCGTCCTGACATGAATACGAACTGATTCTCTGAAATAGACACTCCTTTTCTCACCCTCATCTCCACCACTCTCTCCCAGAACTTCATATTGTGGCTTAGCAACTTGATACCCCTGTAATTGTTACAGTTTTGAATATCACCCTTGTTGCCAATAACTAAAATTATACATCATTAAAATTAATCGCAAGATAAGTTCAGGTGCATATGACATTTATGATAAAGAAAAAAAGAAAAGAAAAGCTGCTCAATATTTTGTTAATCAAGTATGAAATAGGAATCTTTTTTAGCATTATATTTAATAATTAAATGCTTTAGTAAAGAGAAGCAAAAGCAAAATCTATCAGCAGTAGTAAAAGAAGGTGATTCACATATTAGATGATTCATGGTCTTTCAATTTGTTAGGGTCGTGTCTTAAATGTGAACTAAAATAAAAGTTTAACCCACAAAATACAAATAAGGTGATGATTGTCGAGTCCATTGTGGATCATTGTTTTGACCGACAGTGTGAGTGTTATATCCCAACACTCTGATAAATGGTTGTTTCTGATCTGCCATGTTATATGTGCACGAGAAGTGCTCAGAGTACTTAAGTGCAGAGTCAAATATATTGTTTGTCAAAAAATGCATCAAGTAGAAATGGTAGCGGAACCTACTTTACTAGAACTGGTAGCAGTAGTACTTTATCATTATTCTCATATGGTAACGATCTTTTGTTAGCATTCAGTTTATGCATAACTATTTACCAATCTTACCCAACTTTCTCCCTCTCTAACTAGAAGAATTGCAACACAAAAAAGCACTCCCTCTTCTTTTGACATAGTGCTTCTTGGCACCTCGGAAGAAGGAAGCTGAGTGCCAACTTTGGTACTGCCTATCGACTGATTTTTTATTTTATTGCTGGGTGCGGTTTTTTTTTGCTTTTTTTGTTCTTCCTATTTTGCTAGTTCCCATGTTCACACATCCATGTATTAGTTGCCAACTACTCATTTGTTGTTTTACTTATCATTCTGTTTAAGCTTAGCGGTTTTTGGAAATGCTCAAATCTTCTGCTACTGATTTTATCTCCAAGGTTGGGCTTGATTAAAAAGCTTCTGTGCATTTAAGCTTTAATTCCATTGGCTGTGGGCAGATTCAGTGGAACGGTTCCATATTTCAGCATTTCTCTTGTTCGTCTTGGCTCAAAACCTTCTGGAGGCCGATGGACCTTGGTTTGGAAGTTTTATTTGTGTAAGCCCTGCTCCTGATACTCCTTGTGCAGTGAAGTGATTAATTTACTAAATTGTTATCATAGGAAAATGTTCACTCTACCTAGCAATTGGCTCATATAAAAAAATTCTTTTTATTTCTTGCAGAATGCACTCGTTGTCTACGTAGGTGAGATAACAATTGATATCATCAAGCATTCATTCATCGCAAAATTTAACAACATCAAACCAATTGCGTTTTCAGAATTTCTTGAAGATCTCTGTAAGCAGGTACTTCTAATTTACAGGCTGCTATTTGACTAGGCTGGTAGAGTTGAACTATTTAAGCTGGTGGGTTTTTCTGAAAGCTTGAATAGTTTGTAGTGTTATATTGCTATATTGTACAAGTCTTCATCCTGCTAAGCTGTTGTGGCATCTAGTACTTTTCTCTGTTCTGGTGCTGCTGTTTTTCACATTACTTATTTTGTCTTTCAACAGACACTGAATATTCAAACAGACAATGTAAAGAATAACCTCACGTTCGTCCCCTTGGCGCCTGCTTGTGTGGTGAGTGTTTTTCTCTGAATTTGACTAAAGCTACCATCTCTCCCTTTTATAATTTCTGAATCACGTCATGGTCTCTTTATTTAAAAAAACTATACATAGTGAATAAGGAAATAGGGGAATTGGAATCTATTCACTTGGACCGTATCCTATTTTTATCCAGAGCTGATTTATTCCTTACCGAGCAGCCTATTTGCTTGACAGGTAATCCGTGTGTTGCGTCCTGTATTTGCTGCTCATCTTCCCTATAATCCGCTACCGTGGAGGCTCTTCTGGATTTTCCTTTTGTCTGCAATGACATTTGTTATGCTTGCAAGCCTTAAAGTAATGATTAGCATTGGCCTCAAAAAACATGCTAGATGGTATATAAACAGATGCCAGAGGAGAAAACTTCACAGCGACTAAGATACAATATCATGATGAAGCTTGCAGTCTCAGATATAGAGATCTCCTTTCTATGAGAAGGCAAGGAGAGTTTGGGCAGGAAAGGTTGGGTGAGATCTGGTTGGAAATTTCTATTGCTGCTCCCAGCACTCAGCAGTTATAGCTTCGAGTTTCTAACCGTGCAACAGGATGCACTCACGTGGAAGTGTTCACGTTAAATGATCAGTTGACCTGTACTACCAATTTTTGCATAGGGAGAAGGTCCATATAATGAGGAAGTTATATTGATAATGCATGTCATGTGCAATTTATTTTAAACCTTTTCTCTAAAAATTAGTAATTTCCGAAGTTGCTGTCGAAACAAATGTCTTGTTTGAAATTTTCTGAACTTCCTTGGTAGATTCAAAAAATGATAGATTGATGTTACACAAGGTAAACTATCTTAGTTAATCTGGAAATCAAGGGAAGAATCAAGAAATCAAAGGATGAAAGGAAGGCCAGGAAGGCAGAGGTGAATGGTAGGTGAGGGTAACGTGTCAAAGGGAGCGTCGAAAGGACATAAAGCTTGGTGGTGATGGTGGAAAACGTTAAGCTATTGTTTATGTTGTTTTAATAGGGTGATTTTGCATCTTGATTGAGTGCAGCTAGGGTGAATAGAATCAAATTGCAAATTGAGTCAATCTGAGAGAAACAATTTGACTAATGGTTTAGTCTAACTTGATTTGGTATTGGGAATTTTTTTTTGACTATATTTGATTTGATTTTAACTTTAAAAAATCAACTTGAGGTTAAATCAATTTGATATGTGTGTGTATATATATATATATATATAATTTTACTTTTTTTAACATATTATTTTAAATTTGACTTAGAATTTTGGATAATCTAATAAAGGCTAGCCCATAAATATTAGTAGGGATAATTACCTTTGAGTGTTTTTTTAAAAAAATGTTAACTATTTTGAAATATATTTTTTATTTATTATCTAGGAATATCATATTTAAAAAATATTTATCATTTATAGCGGTTGTACTATGCATTAAAAGTGAATTATATATGTAATATTTATGTATTATATTTATTTGGGTAAAAAAAAAGTATTATGTGTTAAAAACGAATTATGCATGTAATATAAATGTATTATATTATGTATAAAAATGATTTTGCATGCAATATAGATAGATTATATTATGTATAAAAATGATTTTGCATGCATTATAGATGTATTATATTATATTATGTATAAAAATTGATTTTGCATGCAATATAGATGTATTGTAAGTGTTTTAAAATGTATTGAACTTCTTTTGATGAAAAATCTAAATTATATATTTAAAGTGAATTACACATGTATTAATATAAATTTATATAGCTATAAATGGTAAATAGTTTTTAAATATGGTATATTTAAGTAAGTTTTTCATATTAGTAACTCTAAAACACAAATCAAAAATCAAATCAATACTAATACTACAAAAAAAAAAAAAAATCCAACACTAAGAGTGATAAATAATAATGAATATTTGTTCTTTAGTTTTACATTGATTTATATAATTAAAATACATAATCTAATTTTAATTTTTCTTTAATGTTTACTCATATAATTAATAAATACTTATCACACTTATTCTAGCATGATTGTTAATCGTAAAAGTAGCTTTCTTAGGAAAAAATCAATTTAAACTTAATTATTGTAAGAAAAACCAATTTTTCGAAAAATAAAGGTGAGAGTCGACACTTATTTTTTTTAAAGAAATTAAGAAACCTTAAGATGATTTTAAAACTCTAACAGAAAAAGTCCTAAAATTTCAGAGAGAATGTGTAAGGGTTTTTATTACTATTTTAAGAAGGTATTAACACTTAAAATAACCGCTACCACGCAGTTATCCGACGATTTAAAATTTAATTTGACTAATTTTTGAAAAATAGTTTTAATCTAAATAATTTTTAAAGATAACAATCAAAAGACACCTAATCCTTGAAAAATGACTTAGGCATAAAAGGTAGTTTAAGTCCTTGAAATTCTTGTTAAACAAATTGTACCAAAATCATCTAAGTATGGAAAGCAAAATTTTGGACTTATTTTAAGAAAAATACTTGAGGATACTTAAGTGAGCAAAATCCATTTTTTTTTTACCACTTGAAATACTTGAAAGAAAAAAAAACTTAAGGCAAGGAAAATATTTTGAAAGAAAGTGGCAATTTGAATACTTTAAAGAACATAAATAAACTATTTAAAAAAAAAAAAACTAATTAAAGATAAAATAAAACTATTTAAAGAATGAATTAACATGAAATGATTCGTCTTTAGGAATTTAATTAAGTTAAATAAATGAATAAAAATAAATACAATGTAAAAAAGAGAGAGTTAAGAGTTTGGGCTTTGACCCACTTCCATCTCTGTATACCAATGCTGCATATACACTGTATATCAATGTATACAACTCTATTTCCCACTTGTATTTCCTGTATTTTTGCCTTTTGGAACCTGTTCTTCATCAAAGTTGAGTTGATGAAGGAGTCAGATCTTCACCCCATGGAAATGTAAGGGAAAGTCTCAACGGACTCTCATGAGAGGAGTGTTATATGCAAAATAAATGAAGAAAAGGAATTAGTATGTATTCATTGGAACATTATAATAACAATGACTCAATTCAACACACATAGCTACCAATAAAAACAAATATAATTTTTGAAACAATCCCCAAATGAAATATAGACATGTTCATTCTACACGGGAAGGTCATATCAATACTAACAATCCACATACTTGAAACATATTAGATTCATACATACAGGACAATAAAATGGCTTTCACAAATCCAATATCACTCATATTATCACCACCCAAACAAAGCATACTTTCTGAGATATATTACTGCCCAACATACACATCCTGTGCGCTTTCTCAATGACTTTAAACTGATAAGCTAGTAAGAAAACTTATGGCAAATTTGTGCTAAAATTACACACGTATTTATTATGACTAATTTAGATTAAACTTGTACCTCTTAAGTAAGAACAAATGCACCCAACACCACACTTAAAGTGAAAACAAGAAAGATACTAATCGAAATAAACAAGGAAATATCGTAAAGGTTTCACATACTAAGATTTCTGATCCTCAAAGTTGTAAGAGTGATATCATGGCGTAAAGTAAAACATGCTTATAAACATAAAGATGGTACTAAACTTTGTGATAAGACTGTACATTTTCACATATAACCAAGAATTAAGCCATACATTTTACGCAAAACCTTGATTCATATTGGTTCACTTCAATTCTTAAACATAATTATAAAAGGAACAAAGTAATGGATGCAATGTTAGCAAATCTGATGCAACATAGTATAAAGAATAGGGGTAGAGAATGAGGTGAGTTTGATTTTAATGGCAAACGAGTGAACCTAAAACATTGTTCTCTTCTTCTTCTTCTTTTAAATACAACTTTTGGGTAGAATTAATGAGATCTCACTTCTGAAAATTAAAAAAAATGGGACACAATATTTAATATTTGCTTTGTTTTAGTTAATGGAATCAAATCTTTGTTGACTTATGTAGCATCTTCGCACACCATAATATAACAGTGAATAACCTGTCTCATATTATCGATTAATCATTTGAAATAACCATAACATAATACTCCAACGAGAATACAACTTGCCTTTTAGAGAATGGTGGACTAGGACAAGACTAGCGATACCTTATTCTAGACACTATGAAAGATCTCCCGATAATCAACTCAATAAGGATAAAATTCAAACTGATCTACCTAGCCTTGTCCTATAATGTAATGATAAAAAATTCACACATAAGAGGTATAAACGCAAGAAGCAGGACATTGATTTTCATAGTAAATTTTCACTATCAATGCAAAGACCATATGATCGCATCATAGGCAAACGTAGACACGAACTGCATTAAGGTAACCTTAATAGCCAACAATGGGCCCTAAAGCTAAAACAATGAAGTGTAAATCAGATTTTAACATCACATGAATGAATCAAACTGAACAGAGAAGTTTATGATTAACATAACTAGAAAGAATAACTATGAATCTATAACTCTAGTATCAAAAAAGTCAATAACTTGATCGGAATTACTAAGAAAACATATTGAAAGATGAGAATATTACCTTTCCGAGAGCAGCGAAGCTTGGGACGGCGAGCTTGAGCAGGTTTTCAAAATCAAAATGGAACTTGACTTGCAAACGTATTCAGACCCGAAATTTTTGAACTCAGATTTCCTTAAAATTCATTAAACCTCTAGAAAATTCTTACTTTTTGTAGGTGTTTTCATGTATTCTGGAAGTGAGAAGTCACCCCCCAAACAATGGAGAAAAAGGGGAGATTTATAGGGAGGGATTAGGGTGAAATTAGGGGAAAATAGATGAAGAAATTGAGAAACCCATTCAAAATTTGAATCAAAATTGTTCAAAATCCTCCAGCGGACTTTTAATTTCATCCGTACGATTGAAATCAAGGACAAGGAATGGGATGAGATTGTGACACATGGAAAGAAAAAGACGTTGAAGAGGTCAAAGGGTTGTTACCATCGAAGCTTTACTATAGCAGCTGCCGCAGGTTGCCGTTTCTGGGGAAGAAGACGCTTTAGCATCGTTGTTGTAGCAATTGTCGCGTGAGGCAGAGGAAAACACATCAAGGGGCGTGCGTAGTGCTTCTATGTATGTATATGTTTGAAACTTACTGAAAATACAAGAAATGGGGCGGTTCCACGATTTTGGGCCAATGAAATTGGGTTTAAAATTGTAAAAATTTTACAAATCTCATAATTTAGGTAACTAATTTCAATTTATCCCTATCTTCTGTAAAATTACAAAAATCTCTTAAAAATATGTTTTTCGGGATACACTAATAACACATGATTCACAGGTGCCGATTCATACAAAATCAGTTAGACATAAAATGGAAACTGGATGGATTCCTAAATTTAAGCTAAATAAATTTTAATCAAAGTCAATCCCTAAAAATTAGAACCAATCCCTAAAAATAAGATGAGAATCTTGGCATAACTTAGAACCAATCCCTAAAAAAATTTCAGAGCTTCATCCGTAACAACACAAAATATTTCAGAGTTTCATCCCTTAAAAATGGTTTCAATGCCAGATAAACAAGATTGGTCT
>JBCEWC010008670.1:0-19685 GCA_038996855.1 Solanum aculeatissimum | reverse complement strand
TGGCCACCTAATTTCAACCACGACTATTATAAAACCATACAAGACCAACCATAAGAGGTTTTGAAAATTTTCGGGTCGTTACATTATTCCACATGGTCGTTATCAAAACTACTTAACAATACATCATAAAAAATAGAGAGGTATCATTTTCACAAAACTAACATATGCCACAGATATCAGTACAAAATGCTACTTATACTACTTACACATTCTATACGTGATGGTTCAATAGAAAAAAATTCTTAGGTAAAGAACATAGGCAATAAAAACTTGTGGACTCAAAAATTGGGATAGATATCGGGCTTGGTTACTCAGACATCGCTGAGTCCTATAACTACCGACGCCCATCGAAAATCATTTGTGTTATCCTCAATGTAACAAAATAAGACAAACTATAATATTGGGGTAAAAAAGGAACATACTTGGGTGCCTATGCGCCAGTCTCTGTCTATGTCTCACCACCCTCAGTGTGATGGGTGGTCACTTCAGTAGTAGCCGTATATCTGAAGGGTCCATCACCCCTCACCATCGCTTATACACATGCCTCTTGCTCAAAATCATTTGGTATCAAAGCTCATCTTGAGGCCTCAAACTACTCACTCTCCTTTCTCACAACCTCTCGTCTCATAAAATTAGGATTATCAGAATAAAAATGGGGCCTCTTTCTAGAGGTACGAACTCATTGCTCATTAGCAAACAAATCAACCACATACTTAGTAGTCATATCCTGTATGGGAATCACCAAGGGTGCTGAAGATGTTGCTCTCATATTCGTTTGAGTTGCTAGATCTTTGCACAATTGGTTTTAATATCAGGAGGATGGGTTGATCTAAGGCTCTACTCCACTTTTAACACGACCATGAAGTGGTGTGAGTCTATTCTTAATAGTGGTCGTGAAATGTGTTTGTTTGCACTCCTCAGCCTCTAAAATAACCTAGCGAACCCAAGGCCAAATCTGTTGCAATAACTAAGTCAACTGGGACTAAGTGCAAACCTATTGGTGTCCAGGGCCTATATAGACTCTACAAACATCAAAACTATGCCTGAGGGATGATGATGCATGGGCACGACCTCTAGCATAGCAGTAGAAGTAGTAGCAACCCCTGACTTTCTTAGTGTTCGTCTGTGGGGGCCCCTTAGTCTCTAAAACAGTAGTAGTGGATGATGTAGGCTTAGGCTGTGGTGCTGCAGTGAACAACTTTGGTAGTCAAACAGGTGGATGCAATGCTCACAGGAGGGCTACTGGATTCTCATCAACCTTGATTAGGCTAGCATCCATGGTCCTCTAAACCTCAATAATCGAGTCCATATTATGAAAAATCTCTACTCCTGCTGCTATACATAAATGGTAGATTAGGCATGGGATGATGATGGATATAGACCTCTTTAGGTCCCACTCATGTGTCTCCTCTGCTATCAAATGAGCCTAGTTATGTCGCCCATACTACACCTTCTTTTTGAAGGTTTAAACGGTCATTGTCAAGATATATAACCTAGCCAAGGTTAAGGAAAATACCCATAGGGAATATGGTAAAACTCGGAGTAACTACAAGCAAGTCGAATGAATTAACATACTTATCTCCTGAGAAAGGGGAGTTTGTAATTTGAAAGAAAGTAAAACCTAAACTAGAACAACTGTTATATAACCAGTGAGAGAAGTAACTATAGTATTGTGTTCCCCGTTAATTCCTAAATTGGTATTACCAGATAATCGTAATCTTTTCTCGTGTGTAGCATGCAGAATGGTAAGTTAAGTTTAACAAATCCTTTGATCTAGGAAAGAGGTAAATTTAGCTACGTAATTGATCCATCCCTGCAGTGTGACATTACTAACCCTTACCTATTGTTCTAGTACAACCTCCCCTTGATCCAGTTTGGTTGATTAGACGAGGGGGATCACATCGAGTCCTATTAGTTAATCGCTTTTACCATTCATTACTACCTTGATCCAGTTTGTAACAACTAGGTGAGTTCTAACGTTGATCACTATTAAAAAGCAATTAAAACAAAGAGAATTAATTAATACATACATGCACACTTTCCAAGAATTATGAGTTATCTGGTTTTAACTTTTTAGTACTTCATGGTTCCCACAACCCTAGTTGTGGATTTAGCTATGCATGATCATTGTAGATGAAGAAATTATGTTAAGAGATAACATAATTAAACACTTACAATGATGGAATTAAGAACAAGAAATACCAATCTTCTCCAAGAAAATCATAATGTATTAATTCAAAGTAAATGTCACAAAAGTGTTTTTTTGTTCTCTCATGCGTCTCCCTGTCTAATAAAACCTAAAAATCTGTTTATAACAATTAAAAATCAAAACAAAAACAAAATAGGAAAACCAAGTCGGTAACTATTATGAGCTCGGTTATGGGCCGTACAAAGTTCAATGGCCCATACTTGAGTTTCGTACTCTACATTCTTTAAAATTGATTATCACTTCTGTAAGACCTTTCTATGGGTTGTATTCTGACTTACAGGCTGCATAGGGATTCGTCTAACAACTTTCCAGAAACTCCTCCAATTCTGATCCTCATAGCATGAAACCTAATCCATGTCTCGTTTAAAATTTCATGGCTTGTCTGATTTCTCATGGATACAACTTCAGAAGTAAGACCCTTCTTTGGATCTCAACCACGAAATACCTCTACGAATCGTGGAAGTATTTATGGCTCGTAGAGTCTCTCGAAAGTCTTCAAAAAGATGCAATCCTATAGACTTTGCCCAAAATCATGCCAACTCCTGTAATCTTGCAAAATAGACACAAAAACACATTAAACCCACTAGCATCACTTTGAAAATGAATAAAATTCTAAGTTTTAAACATCACAAGTATTGTATTTTTGCAGCACATTAGCACCCTCAACTTAAAATTGTTTCTTTCCCTCAATCTACATAAGCAACACATGAACACACATACCTCAATTTAGTGGGGTACACTATCTCAAAAACACTCACAGATACCAACACTAACTCATCAATGCATATTAGATAGATATCAAACAAACAAATATGGATCAATACATGTGACTGTGCAATTATGACAAGCAAGGCAACTACAAAAAAGCAAAAATCACTAAAATAGCCTAGGATCAATAGTGTAATGTAAGTGCCCTTACAAAAAGAAGTCCCATATCCCAATCATGATAATATTTTCAAATTGGATGCTTGGGACTAAATAAAATCACTCACACTCACAATAGATATTCAAACACTGTTCTCAATACCATATGCTTTCCCCTATACTCGCAATTATGACCTTCAACTACTTGGGCTAGGATCACTATAGGACTTTCTTGTCTAGTAACGTCGGCTCACAAGGCTTTGGTATGATGTTTTTTGGAATGTAGTGACTAATGAACCTCCTTGATACTGTGTTATTTCACACTTATGCCCTATAAACACTATCATTTTTCAACTCTTTCTTCCCTTGTCCTATTGTAATTTTTTCTGGTTTCCTTACTCACACTTTTTTAGCTTATTACCTTTTGTTTTCACATTCTTTTTCTTTTTACCTTATTTTTCAGGCATCTATTCATTTTTCTTGCACCCATAGCACATTTCCCCCCTTTTCATCTATCCCTAGATTTCACCCTATTTAGTGTGATTTTCCTTACACCAGCCACCCTCAACTTAGGCTTTTGACCTGAGTTGAGGTGTACAATATCCGACCTTTGAACTAAGTCCACTTTTTGTAGCTACCCTTAACTTAAGATTTTTACCTCAGTCAAGGTGCACAATATTCATGGAAAGACCAAGTCCAAATTCCTAATTTCACATTTAACATGGCTAGGTAACTTAGGTGTTTACAAAAAAAGGATACACTTTAAGCTCAAACATTTGGATCACGGCATACACAATGCATTTGGATGGTTATTTAGGCTGAGTGGACTAATATGAACAATGGCCTAAGATCCTTTCCTAACCAACTAACCTACAGTCTAAGTCAAAGTAACAGGAAAAGTTCTGAATTGAAACACAATATAAGAACTATGCAAATAAGCTCACAAATACATGAAACCTATTACACTATCAATATAGACTCTCTGATCATGTTTTTTATCAAAATTAAATCTCACTCATCAGAACAAGAATTGTAAACTATCATTGTTACATGGTTGTTATCAGAACTACCTAAAACAAAAATTAATGGGTATCACTTTTCACACAAAACTAACATATGACACATAATTTGGTACTACATGCTACTAATACTACTTAGACATCTTAAACATTCTGGTTCAACAGAAAATAAATGTCCTTGGGGAAGAACATAGGCAAAGAAACCCTTCGGACTCAAAAATTTGAATAGTTATAGGTCTAGGCTATTCTGACTTCACCAAGACCTATAACTACCCATACCCTATCGAAAAAGATTTGCATTATCTTCAATGCACAAAGTATAACTATACCAAAGCATATGGGTCAAAAAATATACCTGGGCGCCTAACCGCCAGTCTTTGGCTGTGTCTAACCACCCTAAACCTGTCTGGTGGTCTCCTCTATGGTAGTATCATGTTCGGAGGGTCCTGTACCCCTCACTTTCTCAAGCTCACATTCCTATCGGGCCTGCTCATCTGCACCAGAGCCCCGCCTAGCAACCTCAAACTGCTACCTCTCTATCAACTCTACCTTCCATATCATAGCGTCAAGATCATCGGTCTTAAGATGGGGCATCTTCCTAGAGGCATAGAGTCATAGCTCCTTAGTACAAAAAAAATAATGAACGCCACAGTAGTAGTGTCGAGTGTCGGGAATACTACTAGTGTTGTTATTGTTGTTTCATCTCAGTCCAGAGCTATTGGATCTCCATCTGCATAGCAGTCACATCAGGAGGCTGCGCTAAAATGTGCTCTACTTTACTCTCCGCTCAAATGCATATATGCTACCACCACGTATCGATGCAAGTCTCCTATTTATATTGGTTGAACATTGTGTTCATATATGTTCCTCTACATCTGAAATAGCCTAGCGAATCGAAGGCCTAATCTACTTTAATAACTAAACCAATTGGGACTCAGTACGAACAAATCTCTTCGCCATAGTCTGAATAGATCTACAAACACGTATACCATGCCCACCGGGAATGTGGGTACTGCCTCAGGAATAGGCATCGTCATTTATTTATCTGTCTCTGAATATAGAGGTCCCTTAGAACCTAGAGCAGTAGGCGAAGGTTCAAACTGGCACTACTGTGGCAAACATCTCTAGTATATGCACTAGAGGATGTAGTGCTCACCGGAGTGCCACTAGATTCTCATTAGCCTTTATCTGGCTGGCATCTAACATCCTTTGAACCTCGATTAGACTATCCACTTGATGAAGGATCTCCACCCTCACAACTATGGATAGCCTTTAAATTAAACATAAGAAAGGGATAGAGCTAGACCTCTTTAGGGCCACCTCATGAATCTGCTCTGTGATCAAGCGGGCCCAATCAATGTTATAGCTAGCCAAGATGCTACCAACTAATACTGTACGATATGATGTGAGTGTATTATCATCATGTGTTAGCAGGATCTGCAAACACATTACAACTTACCAAAACTTCCCACTGAAGCTGAGTGAAGCCTTGATGAGCGCTGATGGTGTGGAAATCTATTCAGGGTCCTGGCGTTACTTAGAAATATGATAAGTGATCCATCTCATAAAAGTGCCTCTGTAGGATACATCCCTCATCAGACCCCAGTCCTAAGTCGCGCTCAATATGTAATCATACTCAATAGTGGATACTAGAGCCTCATACGGTGGACCAAATAGAAATTGACAGATAGTAGCCTAGGATATGTTGACCTGATGTCCCCTTACCATCATTTGTGTAAGCCGGTGTTGTGTAAGGTATCTATTCCCTTTTATGGTCAAATGTACAATGGTGGCAGCTTAAAAATGTAGAACTCTCAAACTATTATCGAGGAGTACTTACCCGATGACTCTACTAACCATTCCTAACCATAATGGGATATAGTATCTAGGAGCCTTGGGACACTATCAAGTATAGTGGTGATAAGGCGTGGCTCCTCAAAAATAGTCTGGGCCTATCGACCACACTCATCATACTAGAGGTTATCTCTATATACCGACTGCATCCCGCGCACGTACCATTTTCTAGTTAGCGCATCTGGATGGGAAGGTGGTACTGGTAATGCAGGAGTGGACTCTGTAGCCTCAGAGTTGAACCCTTTTGATGAAACAAAGTCTACTAGCCTAATCTTGACCCCTTTGTGGAAGAAGCCATCTATATCAAGCTACTTTGTTAGTGCCTCCCTCAGAAGACTTGGGAGGTCAAACAACTATAGCTAGTGTATGGCCGACACTGTCTGTCTAGTAGTTGCTCAAGTCTGTCATGGATCAACGCCCACATCTGGTCTAATGCTAGGCTCCTCTACCGACTCACTAATATCAAGAACGGCTTTGGAGTCTGTGGGATTATCATGTAACCACTCCATCATGGCCTATATCTCATCTGTCTTGTATCGCGGAGCCATAGCACCTGAAAGCACATTATTAATAAGCTTATTAGCCCCATGAGTACATGTAAGAAAAGCAAAAAATTATTAGAAATAGTGACAAAAGAACCTACAAAGGCTTGTCTACGAGCCATGGGAAAAATTATGGGTCGTAGAAGGCCTTTATAGATGGCAGGGAATAGTAAAACAAGTTACTTAATTTGCACCTACGAGACTAGGTACAACTTGTAGACCAAATTACGAGTTGTAGACTTAGTTGTAGATATGGTTCCAGACTTAACATTTTGCATGAATCACCATGCAAAACCTGTCTATGGGCTATAGACTTAACCACGACCCATAAAAGGTTTTGTCTGATGGAATCTTAGGAATCCCCAAGCTACTGGTTTCACTCATGAGGGGCAACTACGGTAAGTGGATTAATCCATGGGCCGTAGAAGATCCTCGTGGTATGAAAAACACCTAAGCCTAAACTTTCTACGTCTATAAAATGGGTCCCAAGACGAGATCATCAATAGGTCAAAACAATTATACTCAGGATTGAAGCAACAATTTCATGCACTCAGACAATCCCAACAAGTTCCTCATTTACCCCATATGTATCAGTTATGAACTACCTCGTCAAATATCAATTTGAACATTCAAAACACACTCCGAACACTATTTGATTCGAAGTTATGTTGTTATACACAGACAGAACCACATGTCTTTTTCAAAACAATGTGTTCCATATACTTCCAACAAAATGTGACTATGTGGTTTCAAGCAAAAACACTCGAAAATGGCACGACTAATTTCATTAAGCATATCAAACACACAATATAGCATAGCATGCTTCAAATCAAGGGCGACTACTAAATCAATGTAAGCAAATATTATTTCACATACAAGGGCAATACCAACTTTGAGTACATGAACTTCAGAATACCATACCAAACAACAACTTCACCTAATGATACCAATTTTGGTGATATAAAAAAATTAGAGGCAAGAACATACTAAATTTGGATCACATAGTTGAGAAATTGAAGGAGGAGACTGAGATGGGTGGAATCCTAGGTAGCTGGAGTGTTATCAAAAAGTTGCTGGAAAAAATGGAGGTTGGTCGGAGTGTCGCCAAAAAGTTGCCAAAAAAGATGGAGGTTGGCCAAATGATGGTCGGAATTTCTGGGTAGGAGAAAGGGTTTTGGTATTTTTGAGAGATTTGGTAAGAATGAGGGGTAAAAGTTTACACCTCTTATGTTTTATATTGACCGGGTTGGGTAATAATTGGGCCCAGACCCTACAAAGCCCCAACTACGGGCCATAGAAGATTTTATGGTTCGTAAAAACTAGTTTTGTAATAGGCCAAACCCCTAATATATGAAATTGGCTTCAAAAACCTGTCTAGGGGCCATAAGTGTACATAGGGATCATAGATTGGGTCGTAGAAGCCCCCAACACTTAGACATTTTCATAATCATACTTGGGGTCCACGTTCCCCATTCACGACCTGTAATTTCATCTACGGTCCATAAAGTTGGCTTGCGGACTGGAGTGCACAATAACTTTGCTCACTGTAAATGTTCTACGAGTCAGTGTACGGGTCATGGTGTGAACCATGGCCCGTAGAACCGGTCATACAAGCACTTCTTGTTGTTTTTTTAGCCCAAGATAGCAGACTTTTCTTGTACCTGCATATACTTCATAGAGCACACTGTTACCCTATAAGCCACCAATACAAAGTTTAAAAATTAGAACCAAAACATTAAAATGAAACTACCTACAAGTCTTAAAAGCTAAAAATAAAACAAAAACACTACTACTACATCAAATATATTGGGTTGCCTTCCAAGTAGTGCCTGATTTATTATTGTGACACAACTTGGATGATATCATTACTCACACTTCATCAAGGGCCAAAACTTCCATCTTATGGTCGTCAAACCTCTTCATCGACTGATAGATGTTGAAGATGACTTCTTCATCCTTCAATCAAAACTTCAGTTGGCTTGAGTCCATATCTACCAGTGCTTGCTCAGTGGCTAGGAAAGGTCTTCCCAAGATGATTCAAACTTCATAGTTGACTTCGTAATCAAGGAGCAAAAAGTCTGTGGCAAATATGAATTTTTTTCCACTTTGACAAGTATGTCATATAGTATCCTCATAGGCTTCTTCACCGTTATATCAACCATAAACAATCTTATATTTATAGGAGTAGGGGATCCCAAGCCTAGCTTCCTGAATACTGCAAGAGGCATTATATTCATATTGATGCCTAGGTCACATAATGCCCTTGCGTACTCAACATATCTAATGGTACAAGGTATGGTGAATGCTCAGGGATCTTCTCGCTTATGCACTAAGGACCTTGTTGGTATCGCACTGCAATGTTGAAGCTCTTGAGAGAGCTCCTGGCTCACAGTCCGTATTTTGGTGACCAAGACCTTCATGAACTTTGCATACCTAAGCGTCTTTTCCAATGCCTTAATGAGAGCAATATTGATGGAGAGTTGCTTCAAAATAGAGATGAAGTGCTGGAATTTACCTTCCTCCTTCTTTTTAAGTCTTTGAGGGAAAGGAGGGGGAGGTCTAGGAATTGGTTTTAATTTTTTGTGGTATTACTATTCATCACACTCCTCATCCTTGGCACAAACATCTTTTGTCTCTGCATCGTTACTCTCAACCATCTCTTTACGAAGATCATTATCATTAATTGGCATTGGAGGGTCAATGGCCTGATTTTCACCTCGCATCATCACTTCCATACGCTGCCCCTCATTCTTTGGATTCTGAACTGTGTTGCTAGGTAATATACCTGTATAATGTTGGTTGATATGAGTCAACATCTGACCAAAATTTTGATCCAATTGCTTGATAGCAACAAAATGAGACTCGATTTTCTAACTAATACTAGAGAAGTCAGATTTCATCCTCTTCAAGTTCTCATCCTGAGCGTCAACCTTCTTCAACAGTTGATCAAACATCTTCTCAATTGGAGAGCTACAAGCACCAGAGTCTCGATTATGTGGTGGCATATACAAACCATTTTTGTAACCATCTCTGCATCCCCAATCAACATCTCTATACTAGCCCCTGTTCCTATCGTAGTATCCTCTTCGATTGTTGTCTCTGAAAGAGCCATCTCTATTTAAGTTTTGATCGTGGTTTCCTTGTCCTTGGTTCTAATAGTCCTAATTGGAACCTTGGGCGTTGGTCCAGAAACCCACCATGTGATCAGTGAAGAAGAAAGTATCCTCCTCATAATAATACTCCTTATATAAGGGTGCTTATGGAGACTAATGAGTTACTATATTCACACGCTCATAATTATGCTTCATCAACAACCCTACATTAGTACTAATTCGATCTATATCCTCCATTATCTCCTCATTGATATTTTTCTTGGCTGAATTAGTGCTAACTGCGAATGAACTTTTAGTTGTCAACTTATCCCTTGTTCACCATGAACGGTTAATCTTGACCACTTTCTCTAACCGCTCAGTAATGATTGGAAATGGACAATATAGAAACAAGCCTCCCATGATGGTATCAACCATAACTTGGATATTCTCATCTAGGGCTCGATAGAAAATTTCCACCAAGGTGTCATTAATAATCTTGTGGTTATGGACACTTCTCAGGTACTTTATGAACCTCTCCAATGTAGTACTGATTGAATCGCTAGGCAATTTCTCAAAGTTGTTTATCTGGTCCTTTAACTTTAGTTTCTTTGACCTAGAAAAAAACCTCTCCAAAAAGGCCTTCTGTATGTCCGCCCAACTTGTGATTGAAAACTCTGGGAGCTCAGATAACCATACTAATGCTTCGCCTGTCAGAGACAATGGCAAGACACAGAGCCCAATGACATCCATGGATAAATTTTTATTTTCCATCATGCTTTTGCAGATAAACACAACATTGTTATATGGTTATGTCGATCCTCTGATCGTAGGCCCAATAATAATCCTCTGTTCTGCAGCATTTGAAGTAACCCACTTGAAACTATAAATTTTGTATCATTTGATAAGAGAGGTAACATAATAGCTCCGATGACCTCCACTGCCATTCGGTCAAGCTTGTATAGTTCCACTTGTAAGTTGCAGCTTGCAGATCTTATGGTGGTGGGGTCACATCCTCAAGTGGTGGTGGGTTATTATTGTTTTGATTAAGTGTTGCATTTGCGGCAGCATTTGCAACAATGCTTGCATTGTTTTGGGCCATTATTCTTAGCCTTCTAGATCTCAAGTACGAGTGTTTTGCATACACTACACCTGTATGCTACAATAAAATAAAAACAACAAGAAACATAAAATAAGGAAAATAAAAGTTAATTCACAAATTACTCATATTAAACAAATCTAAGTCGTTTTCCCTGGCAACGGAGCCAAAATCTTGATGTCGCCTAAGCTACACCTCCTTTTTGAAGGTTTAAGCGATCGTTGTCAAGATATATAACCTAACCAAGGTTAGGATTGAATCCCACAGGTAATATCATCAGAGATATAGTAATTGCAAGCAAGTCAAATGAATTACCAACTTATCTCCTAAGAGGGAGGGTTGTAATTTGTAAGAAAGTAAACCTAAGCTAGAAAAACTTTTGTGTAACCAGTGAGAGAAGTAACTGGGGTATTGTGTTCCCCATGAATACATATGTTGGTATTACCAAATAATCATAATCTTTTCTAGTGTGTAGCATGTATAAGGTTAAGTTAAGTTTACCAAACCCATTGATCTGAGAGAGGTAAATTTCACTATGTTATTTGATCAATCTCAGTACTGTAACACTACTAGCTCTTACCTATTGTTCCTGTACAACCTCCCCTTGATCTAGTTTAGTTGATTAGACGAGGGAGATCACATCGTATCCTATTAATTAATCTCTTTTCCCTTTCATTACTACCTTGATCCAGTCAGTAACAACTAGGTGAGTTCTAACGTTAGCCATTGTTAAAAAACAATTAAAATGAAGAAAATTAATTAATACATGCATGCACACTTTCTAAGAATTACAAATTATCTAATTTGACCTTGTTAGTTCTTCATGGTTCCCACAACTCTTGTTATAGATTTAACTGATCATTGTAGATGAAGAAATTATGTTAAGAGATAGCATAATTAAAAACTTACAATGATGGAATTAAGAACAAGAAATTCCAATCTTGTCCTAGAAAATCACAATGTATTAATTCAAAGTAAAAGTCACAAAAGTGTTTTTCTATTCTTTCGTCCATCTCCCTATCTAGAAAAACCTAAAAAACCTATTCATAACTATTAAAAACCAAATCCAAAATGAAATAGAAAAATTTAGTCGGTAGCTATTATGAGCTAGGTTACAGGCCATACAAAGTTCCATGGCCCGTACCTGGGCTTCATACTCTACATCCTTCAAAATTGACTATCACTTCTACGAGACCTTTCTACGGGTCGTATTCTGACTTATGGCCTGCATAGGGATTCGATTGATAACTTTCCAAAAACTTCACCAATTTCGATCCTCAAGGCACGAAACCTAATCCACGACTCGTATAAAATTCTATAGCTCATCTGATTTCTCATGGATACAACTTTGGGAATTAGGCCCTTTACTAGATCTCAACCACGAAACCCCTGTACGAATCGTGGAAGTATCCACGACCTATAGAGTGTCTTATAAGTCTTCAAAAAGCTATAATTTTATAAACTTTGCCCAAACTCATGCCAACTCCTGTAATCCAGCAAAATAGAATAAAAAACGCATCAAACCCACTAACATCACGTTGAGAACGCATAAAATCCTATGTTTTAAGCATCAAAAGTGTTGTATTTTTGTAGCACATCACCTTGTCTATATCATAGACTAGCAATAATTATGGAAACAAGCGCGATTTAACGTCAAATTTTTATCTGCCTGGGTAGGTAGGGTTCGTATACGGACTACAACCCACAAAAACATCTTGGTGAAGCTGAGTGAAGCCTTCAAGATTTCTGCTGAAGTAGATATTTAGCCTGGGTCCTAGCCTTGCTCAGTTACATGATCTGCGATTCTTCTCATTAAAATGGCCTTTCAAGTCACATCTCTCATAAAACCTCAGTCCTTGGTCTGCCACAAACTATATTTGTACTCAATTGTGGTAATGGGGGCCTGATATGCAGGACCAAATAGAAATATCCTGATGGTGGACTCAGATAGATCAACTGGGACTCCGCTCATTATTACCTGAGTAAGCCAGGGTTGAGCTAGGTAACTCTCCTTCTATGGGGTAGCCTCGATAATGGTTGTACCATAGGATGCATAGAACTCATGAACAAGTACCGAGGAGTACTTCCCCAATGGGGTTTCTAACCAATCCAAGTGATACCTGGTCATGGTGTGCTAAAGCATAGGAGCACTGTCAAGCCTAGATATAACAATCCGTGCTCCTCAAATATAGTCCTGGCCTGTCGACCCTACTCGTCCTGCTGGATGTCCTCTAGTTATATTCCCTTCATGCATCGGACACACCATCATCTAGGTAAGCCAGCTACAGAGGCTGGCATTGGTGTAGACTCTACGACCACTGATCTTGACTCCTCACCCAAATCGAAGTCGTATCCATTTATAGACCCGAATCTAGACCACTCACCAGAGTGTAACATCTGAATAGAGCTGTTGTGCTTAGAACCTCCCTCCTTAGGCTAGAGGCAAATATGGCCTATGTCTTGGGCGACACTGTTTTTCTAGTTGTTGCCCTGGTATGTCATCACTCAGTGCCCTCATTTGGCGGGATGACGAGCACCTCTAGGGATCCACTGGCCTTAGGACTGCCCTCGGTGTCAATATACGCTCATAATGAAGGCGGTCCCACAGGGCCTGTATCTCGCCTCATATGGGACGGGGAGACATAATACCTAAAATAACACAAGCAAAAGCGTACATTAGTCCTACGAGTATAGGAAATAAAGGCAAAAAGTTATAAAATATTATCACAAAAGGATCCATGAAAGATCACCTATGGGTTTTAGGGTAGATTATGGACCATAGATGGCCTTCGTAGAAAATAATGTATAATAATTTACTAATTAGAAATGTACTTACGAGATAATTATGAGCTGTGCAATAGACTATGAGTCGTAAACAAGATCGTTGGTACAATCCTTGGATTTTATTCATATTGATAAGGACCCTATATACCCTATTTATGGGATGTCGTCTAACTTACGACCCATAAGTAGGTTTATCTAGTAACATCCAAGAAAAATAAAATGCTAATCTCAATCTACGAGGGGCAACCACGATCCGTGGACTAATCCACAGGTCGTAGAAGACCCTTGTGCTATTGAAAATTAGCAACCTTAGTCTTTTCAGTTCACCATTCGATTCCATTATCTCAATGTGCAAGTAAATTTATAGCCAAGTCCCAGGTCAAGCTAATTTTAACGACTTTTCAAGTAACATGATTGGGTAACAGCAAAAGAGTACACAAATTTAAATAGCATCAAAGCAATGACACTCAAACCAAGCCAAACACATTCAATATGTATTCCATGCACTCAAATTCAACCCTCAATACGCATAAATTTCAACCAACTCACCCAAAACATAAATATGTCTAATTTCCTATCCTACCACTTAAGCCTCAATTCACTAAGATATATGCAAATATCACGACAACCACTATCTAATCCATTAGTTGGCATGCCATCTTTCAATTTGCACAATCACTTAATCAATCTTAACAAGATAGTTTAGTATAACTTAGATGACAAGTTATTTCAAAATATCAGATAATAACATTCATACCAAAAAATGCATTATATGGCCAATTATGTTAATTTAATCATCCCATTATGTAGTTCAGGCACTACCGTATTGATTTTAATAAGATAGACAATTTTAACTCATTCAAAAAGGCATTACACGATTTCAAACAATGACTCCAACCTCCATTAACAAGTTCCAAGATTAATTATGCAATGAAACAGTGATAACTACATGATTCACCCCATTCTTAGACAAACATAAATCATTAGGGTAAGAAAATCATGAGTTTAACCTTAATAGTGCCTCAAATCAATAGCCCAAATTTTCTGGCAAAAAGTAAAATTTCAAGTATGAAACTTACCAGAATACTAAGAATTAGTTGAAAACTAGGATGGAAAACCTGAAAAAAATAAAGCCCTAACTTGCTGGAACAGTAAGTGGGTGGCTAGATATTGGTCAAAAAATATTATCATACGGGGTTAGTGTTGATCAGACTTGGGGAAGTATAAAAGGGTTTGGTTTGCCTTTGAAAATAAATGGAAAGTTAGGGGAAATTTAAATTACCTCTCTTTTTATTTCATTGACTAGGGTGGGTTTTATTGGGACTTTGATCTCATAAAACCCCAATTACGAGTTGTAAAAGGTTCTATGTCCCGTAGGACTTGATCTCATAGTGTTAAGGTCTATAGTTTAGAGCTTGGTACTTACGATGCTTCCTACGGATCATAGGTTGACCTAAGGCTCATAGGTTGGGTTCATAAGTGCCCCCAACACTTATCAAAATTTTAGAATCTTACTCAGGGTCCACGAACCCCGTTCATGACCTATAATTGTACCTATGGACCAAAAAGTTGGGTCATGGACTAGAGTACAAAATTTTTTGCTTACTAAAAATTGTTCTACGAGTCAGTATATAGGTCGTGGTGTGATCCACGACCCATAGAATAAGTCGTAGAACCATTTTTTTGTACTAATTTGATGCCTTAATCTTGTTCCTGCATATTCTTAGCAAAAAAAATTATTTCCCTATAAATTCCCACTTTGTGAGTTCAAAACTACAACCAAAAACATGAAAACTAAACTACCTATGAGTCTTAAAGAAAAAATAAAAACAAATACATAAAAATTACAAAAAACATCTTGGGTTGCCTCCTAAGTAGCGCCTGATTTAGTGTCGCAACATGACTTAGGCTACTTGGTTACTCAGGCTTCACTAATTTCCCATACCTCCATCTTCAGATCATCAGGTCTCTTCATTGACTGTTAGATTTTAAAGACAACTTCTTTGTCGTTCAGTCTAAACTTGAGCTGACCTAACTCCATAACCTTTATTGCTCGTCTAGTAGCTAAGAATAGTTTTCCAAAGATGATTGGGCTGTTGAAGTCAACTCGCAATCAAGTATCATGAAGTCTACGGGGAATATAAACTTTTCCACTTTAACTAGAATGTCATACATTATCCCCATAGACTTTTTCACTGTCTTGTCTGCCATCAACAACCACATACTTATTGATGTAGGGGCTCCCAAGCTCAATTACTTGTAAACTATAAGAGGCATTAAGTTGATGTTGTCTCTTAAGTTGCATAATACTTTTACAAAGTTAAAATCTCCAATGGTGCTGGGTATAATAAATGCTCCGGGCTCCATTTTCTTCTGCACTAAGGACTTTGTTGCAATAGAACCCCAATGCTAAAGCTCTTGAGAAAGTTGTTGGCTTACCATCCTCTTCTTCGTCACTAGGTCCTTCATAAATTTATCATACCCGAGCATTCACTCCAATGCCTCAATGAGGGGAATATTGATAGAGAGTTGTCTCAACATGGAGATGAAATTCTAAAACATCCCGTCCTTCCTTCATCTTGAATCTCTGAGGGTAAGGAAGTGGAGGCCTAGGTATGGGTTTCAACTTCCTTGGTGTTACCACTTCATTGCTCAATTCATCCTTGGCTTTTTCATCCCCTGCCTTTGCATCCTTGCTCTCTAACGTCTCCCTATGAACCTCACCATCATCTATTGATATCAATAGGTCCATCGTCTACTTACCACCTTGTGTCATCATTGCTATGCACCACCCATCATTTTTCAAATTTTGCACTGTATTGCTTGGAAATGTACCCTTCTGACGCGGGTTCAACTGTTTAGACATCTGGAAAAATTTTTGCTCCTGCTGATTAATAGCCATAAACTAAGACTCAATCTTCTGATTACTACCTGAAACATCAATTTTCATCCCTTTCAAGGTCTCTTGTGCATCAACCTTCTTCAACATCTTGTCGAACATCTCCTCAATGCCCAAACTCTCAGCCTAGAGTCACGATTGTGTGCTGACACATATGTACCATTTCTATACCCAACTTTGTCACCCCAATCACCATATTTGTCTTATCCCTATTCCTGTTGTAATAGCAACCTCAGTTATTGTCCCTGTTATAGTTCTGACCTTGATTCCCTTTACCTTGGCACCAATAGTTCTGGTTGGACCCTTGGGTGTTAATCCGAAAACCCCTTATTTTATAAGTACCAATGCAAGTGTCCCCCTTATAATATGGTTCATCATACATAGGTGCACGAGGTGGTTATTGACTAACTTCATTAACTCGTTCCTGATTTTGCTTCATAAACAACCCCACATTAGTGCTAATTTGGGCCAACTCTTGCATCATCTCCAGTTGATCTTGGCCTACTCTAGATTAGTACTAACTACGAAGGATCTTTTAGTAGTTGATTTGTCCATCGAGCCTCATACACTGTTAATCTTTGCTACCTTCTCTAGTTGAATTTCTACTACTTGGAAAGTGCATTCCACGAATGAGCCTCTAGTTATGGTGTCTGCCACTGCTTTGCAATTATCATCCAAAGGCCGATAGAAGATCTCCACCAAGGAATCATCAACAATCTTGTGGTCAAGAATCCTTCTCAAGCACTTTATGACCGCTCACATGTATTACTAATCGCATTACCAAGTAATTGCTCAAAGTTATTAATCTTATCCTTCAGCTACAACTTCTTCGACTTGGGAAAAAACCTCTCCAAAAAGGCTTTTTGCATTTCTACCCCTATGGTTATAGAACCCTATGGGAGTTTGGATAAACATATTATTGCCTCACCTGTGAAAGATAATAGGAAGACACGGAGCCCAATGACATTAATGGACAAATTTTGATTTCCCATCATACTCTTACAGACTAATACAATATTTTGTAGATTGTTATGTGGATCTTCTGATGGTATGCTCATGAATAACCCTCTATTCTGCAACATCTATAGAAACTCACTCAAAATAACAAAATTAGTATCTTTCAATAAAGAAGGTAACACAATAGCTCTAATGACATACACCACCATCAGATCAAGCCTGTATTGATTCCATGTATTAGCAGCAACTTGTAGATCCTATGGTGGTGGATTCACATCCTCAAGTGGTGGTGTGTCTTGTTCATTATGATTAAGAGAAATTTTTGCAACATTGTTTGCGTTGTCCTAGGCCATTCTTCGGAATGTTCTCTGGATCTCTAGGTCAAATAGAGTCAAGGGATTATCTCGACTACAAGTACTAGGCATACACTACACCTGTATGTTAAAAGAAGAACAAACACAATAAAAATAATTAAAATTTGGAAAATAAGGATTAACTCACAAATCACCCTCATTAAACCAAATCTAAAAGATGTATTCCCTGGCAACAACGCCAAAATGTTGAGCACACCCAAGCTACACCTCCAAATCAAGGTATAAATGGTCGTTGTCAAAATATAGAACCTAATAATGGTTAGGGTCGATCCTAAGAGGAATAACGTCTAGACTTGGAGTAATTAAAATAATTAGGATGAATGAATCTACTAATTTACCAAAAGAGTGGGGTTTGGAAAAATGCAATAATTAAACCTAAACTGCATCAAACAATCAAGTGCAAGTGTTGTGAAATTAGTGAGAGAAATTACTTGGGTATTGTGTTCCCCATGAATTCCTAACTTAGTATAAATAGATAATCATAACTGTTTCTAGTGTATAGCATACAAACTGGTAAGTTATGTTCCCTAACCCCTTTATCCAAGAGCTAGGTAAATTCCACCAAGTTATTTGATCCATCCCCGAGTTTTTGCATTACTAACCCTTGCCTTTGTTCCAGTACAACCATCCTTTGATCAGTTCAGGTTGATTAGATGAGAGTAATCACATCAAATCCTGTTAATTATCTCTTATCCTATTCATATCCCCCTCTATCTAGTAAGTAAGAATTAGGCGAGTTCTACTACGTGCACTCACTAAAAAGCAATTATAGTGAAGGGATAGATAATACATGCATGCGCACTTTCCAAGGATTACTAATTATCCAAATTTTACTTTTTTAGTTTTCATGGTTGCTACAACCCTAGTTATGGATTTTGCTATTCATGCTCGTTGTAGATGAAGAAATTAGTTATCAATTTGCATAATCAAACACTTACAATTATAAATTCAAGAACAAGAAATCTGAAATATCCACAAAAAGCACGATGTTATAACCCGAAAATAATATCAAAAGCAATCTCCAAGAACAAAGTAGTAATCACTAGTAGTGGGTTTTGAATGTTCTAACTCATCTCTTTATCTTAAAACCCCTAAAAACCTATTTATAATAAGTATAAACCAAATCTAAAATGAAATGGGAAAACTGGAATCGAGAAATCAGCCGAACAAGGTTACGAACCTTAGATGAAATAACGGCTCGTGACTAGCCTTCGTAGAATGTAATGCATAAAATCTATCTTCCACTATATGAACAACCCTACAGACCATTTTATGACTTATAACCCATAAGAGGTTTCATCTGTTAACTTTTATGTAAATCTTTAAAACTCTAATCCTCTAGGTATGAACAGATATACGAACCATCACTAGACTTACAACCTGTAGGAGCCTTCGTTCGGTGGCAACTAAACAATTATTCATATTTTTTAATCTTCAGAATACAGGTTGTCAAATGGGTTATGGCTCGTCTGATAACACATATCTTCAACATTTGAAAATCAACCTTTCACTAGATCTTACCCAAAAAATCAACCTATGATGGTGGAACAAACTGCGGCCCGCACAAAGCCTCGTACATCATAAAGAATTTGCAATCTGCATAACTTGGTCAAAAATCATTTTGATTTCTTAAATCCTATAAAATCAACACAAAAACGCATCAAACCTACTAACATCGCTTTAAGAACAAACAAAATCCTAAGTTTAAATCATTAAAAGTGTTGTATTTTTGCAGCACATCAACCATACTCCCTAACTATACCAACAATACCTGAAATCACCAGAACCACCAAAGAAAATCCAAACCACGTCGACATGCCACCAACTAATAGAATCTCAGTACCCCACTTCGTACCTAGACATCCGTATATCACTTCTCAAACATGGTCCTCAGTAGCTATTTATATTCAACCCTCTTTCACGACCCGGATAGGGGGCCTAGATGTGACATGGTGAAGGAGAACCCGAAAGTCCTCGATCAAGCCATCATAGCAT
>JBCEWC010008669.1:0-19685 GCA_038996855.1 Solanum aculeatissimum | reverse complement strand
ATCCGTTTTGCATTCGGCCACTTAATCTCAACCCTTGGCTACCAAATTTCAACCATGACTAGTATAACATCATACAATATCAACCATAAGGAGTTTTGAAAATTTTCGGGTTGTTACAGTAAAGTGTGTAGGTAATCATGATAAAATACATTGAGCAGTAATGAAATTAATGCATGAAATTCCATAAATGTACATGAGAAAAATAGTCAAGAATATATGGAAAGTAACTATAATCGACACAAAGACCATTCGAGTTATAACATGGAATGTCGATATATTTTTTACATTAAAGAAAGAGGAGTCTACTTGCCAAGGTAGAACTTTACCCCATTTTGTGGGTCATGAATCATAATTCTATATGTGGATTCACTATCTAAAACATAATCCTACAATGGCACATATTTATAAGATAAAAGACTTTATACAAGGATACTTGGAGATCGTCCCCTACCTCAAGTCTTATTTAATGCTAAGTCAAGTCTCATGGAATACATACATATATTTATGCATGTCATGAAGTAAAAGCATACTAAAGTTTATAATCTTAATATCACGACCCAAGCCTAGGGCCTAGGTGAGATATGGAGAATAGAGAGCCCGAAGGTGCCCCAAATAATTCTCATAGTATACATAAGCACATCATTAGTTACGAATCGCAATTCCTCCATCAAGTAGTGAAAAGGGGATTAGGGACTTAGGACGCACTCTATGGGTAAAGGAGGTAAGAAATTTCCACCATTTAATTACAACAATTAATTTTAAGGGAAGGGAGCATGGGACGCACTTTATGGGAAGTAGGTACTTAGGAAATTCACCTCCTTTCTAATCTATATCACAAGCAACAACATGCATAGGATAGGGACTAAGACAAAGTCTCCATAGAAATAACAGCATCGCATGATATATACATAGCACATTATTAGACAATATCTCTTTTAATAGATAGGACAGGGGCCAAGTCATGTCCCAGGCTCACCCTCAAAAGTACGTCACAAAAGTAACAATGTCTTAATGTAAGCAAGCTAGGTAGAAGATGGATATCACCCTCAAACTAGAGGACTCACCAAAATCAACTATTTTCACAAATCGAACTAGCCACGATGAGGTGGAAGGGGAAGAGCTTCAGTCCCTACATGGTTAGATCATGCAGGTAAATAGTACGTCTTAGTACTTTGAATGTACTAAGTATGGGGGATGCAATGCATCAAGAAAATCATATGTCAATATAATCAAAATGCATAATTATATCAAAGGCAATAATCTCAAAATGCAATGGATGATCAATGCCTTATAAGAATATGTACGGAAGGAAAACAAAATGTACTTTCATAACATAGCATCTATATATATAGGAGGAGAATTTAACCCACACTTAAGATCATATGAGTTACCCCATGGAATCCTGATGTTGCCTTCACATCGAAAAAGGAGTAGTCTAGTTACCAAGGTAGACTAAATCTCACCTTACAGGAATACACCCATTTTGGAGAATGCCTTACATGTACCTTACAGGAACTTATCCATTTTTGTGAATACTTTATATGAACCTTATGGGAACTTATCCATTTCAGTGAATACTTTACATGAACCTTACGGGAACTTACCCATTTAAGTGAATCATGTAACATGAGCTACATGGATCTTTTAACTAATCATAAACCTATGGTGGCAACATAGCTAAGGGACAATGAAAATCTACAAAGGTCCTCTTGGTGCTAAGTTAACATTCCACAAAATATATAAAGCACAAACATAATTATAATATGCATAAGCTTGTAAATCATAATTTCATAATATGAGTAGCTCATTAAAACCATAACCCCTTCAAGTGATTATTTTCTTCTATAAGAGGGTGCATCATAGTACCATAGAAAGTTCTTTATAATCTTGCATAATTTTCATAAATTTCCATGGACGCATAACATATTTGCTAGCCCTTAATGATTCATAATATTCATAAACTTGTACACTTATCGTGAGGGTATATCATTTGAAACCATAATTTAAATAACCCATAATGAGATTCACAGACCCATAATAGTTTAAGATAGGGTATTTTCTAAAGTCCATCAACTCAAGCAAGTAGATGGCAATACATACTCATTTGAACATAGTATTCATGATTGAAACCAAAATATAGCATTTTGGTGCAGATTTAACAAGATTTATTTAATAAATCATCAATCCAATGTAGTAATGAAAAGGGTTCATAAATACTAGCTCATTTCTAACATGAAACATGCATATAAGTAAGAATATGAAGTACCCATGATAAAATAAACCTTGGAATTTAAAGATTGAGTTGAAAAGGGTTTTGGACTCCATGAGTGAAAGGATGATTTGGGTCTTAGCTTAAAAATCTAGGGCGTTACAATATCTCCCCCTTGGGAACATCCTCAAATGAGAAGCGAGCTAGCATGAATAGAGTGGGAATAACATCTAAAATGTAATGACCTAAAAATTTTAAAACTTCTTGATGGTTGGTCTTGGATAGTGTTAGACTGATTATGATTGAATTTTGGTAGCCATGGGTTGTATTTAAATGGCCAAACTCAAAACGAACCAGTTGGTGACATAGTGAGGCCGGTTGGGGAGTGTATTTTAAGGGATCATAACTTTTGTTATGGGATGTACTATGTAGAATACTATATATCGAATTGCATCTCTTTGATTTATCTTTGAAACACAACTGGTTTCACTCAATTCAAAGTTTGTATGAGAAAGTTATAGCGAAAATAGTGAGATTGCCCGTAATTGGAAAGACGCTGGAAACGAGGTTCTAGAAATGGGCTAAGGTCTGGACCACGGACCGTGTGAAGGTCCACGGTCCATGTGAGGTCTCATGGGATGTTCCAGTGGGCTTCTGGTGTCTAGGACCCCAGCCAAGGACCAAGGCAAGCCCCACGGACGACCCCATGGTCCGTGAGACCCTACACGGGCCGTGAGAGGTCTCGTGGAGTGGGGCAGAGAGTTGTCCAGCTTTTGCGGCTGGACTCCAGGCCAAGTGTGGCTCCACGGACCGGTACACAGTCCGTGTGCAGCCACACGGTCTATGAATCCCTTTGTGAAGTGTTCCAGAAAGTTCCCCGAGAGCTCGAGTCAAAATCATGGCCAAGTAAGGCCACACGGACAGGTATAAGGTTTGTGTACCATTGGACGGTCAACTGGGGCCTTCCATGTGGCACTGTCATTAGGGGTTAGTCCGCTTCATTAATGGTAATTTCGTAAATTGTCTTAATCCTATGACTCTTTTAACATCCCTAAAGTCTTTTAAACCCCTAAATTCAAACCCTAATCCTATTTCACTCATCAAAACACTCTTGAATCCTCTCTAAACTTTCTTGAATTCTCTTGACTTCCATTGTTGGAAGCTTGAAGAAATTTGGGGAAGATCATCTTGCTTGCTTAATTCTTCAACTCTTGTAGTTAATCTCTAGGTATGTGGGTTTGATTAATGGATTTCCTTTCATCCATGAAGACCCAAGAACCCTACTCTTTAATTTTATGATTTTAAGTTTCTTCAAGTTATGGGTTCTTCTAATTTTGATGAAATTCATTGTATTGAGCTGTGGATTGTAGAAACTAGGTGATTTAATGATGATTTAAGTTTGAATTTTATGAATGATCATGAAAATTCTTGAAGGAACAATGTGCATGTCCCTTAATAATTTAATTATGCATGGGTAAATTGCATTATGCTTTAAATATAAAATTTCTCATGATTTATGTTGAAGTATCTCTTGAATTATGAATTAAAGTTTGAATTCCATTACCCATGCACTTGTTCCTCATTCATAGAATATGCATTGAAGATTGGTTATGATGAAACTCTTGTTATGATATGATATGTTAAGACTTGTGATCACATAGTCTCTCCGTTATGGCTCTTTGAGAATTTTGGGTGGTTGCACCACTTTGATATGTTATGAAGGCTTG
Source organism: Solanum aculeatissimum (assembly GCA_038996855.1). NCBI lineage: Eukaryota > Viridiplantae > Streptophyta > Magnoliopsida > Solanales > Solanaceae > Solanum > Solanum aculeatissimum. Next base: position 15,749 of record JBCEWC010008669.1, on the reverse strand, counting down.
ATATGATAAGCTATATAGATGGGCTACTCTTATTGCATTGAGATGAAAATGATTATGAGAATGATTTTTGAAACTCTTGTTGGCTTTTGGCCTAATGCATAACTATGGTTTAAGTAATGGTTTTGGTTCTGACTAATTGTGCATCATTTGAAAAGAATGTAAGTCTTCCGATTTGAAGTTGCATGTATATATATGAATCCCCGTGGGATGAGACTTAGTACCGAGGGATTGGAGTCGGGGTAGACTATATCCAATGGTCCATACTCGTTTTCGTCAAACCATGTGCCACTATGGGTTATCTCCCTAGATAGGGATTGACTTGTTATGTATCCCCTTGTTGAAGGGTTGACTAGGGATCTACTTGACAAGTAGTCCGGATCCGGGTAGAAGCTCGCTCAGGTCTCCTCCATTGTCGGTTGAGGTTACATCCCCACTATGTTATGATTGTAGGACTGCATCACATGCATCATGGCATAGCGTATCGTTATATATATCTCTTAGCTATGTGCATTCCTTTCGTATCACTTGTCCCCTTGTCATGTTGCTTGGTCATACTATATTTTCATATGCACTGCATGCCCGAATACTTAGTACATATAATGTGCTAACCCATACTCTTTGTCTACATGTTCTAACCATGTAGGGACCGAAGACAACTTTTATCTTTCACCGGACGACGTGTGATCATCTTGAAGACCATTTCCTGTGGTGAGCCCTATGGTTCAAGGGCAATAGTCACTTTCTATCTAGCTAGTATTATTATTACTTTTCTTTACTTATGTATTGAGGGTGAGCCTCAAACTATGTCGAGGCCCCATTTTATCTATGTAGAGGCTTGTTGGACAAATTAAACCCTTGTACATTGGATTGTAATTTTTTTGGATGTTATGACTATTGAGATATTATGGTGTATGAGCCTTGATTATGGAAATGGTATTGATTATGCTTATGACTTGATGTTGGGATTGTATTTTATTATGTGCTTATGTGGAAAGTCCCATAACCCCAGTGTGCCCCTATAGCTTAAGTCCTACTTACCCGCCCCTTAGAGGTAACTGTTATGTGCTATGTGATTCATGATCATTCCATTCTCGGCAACATCCCCATAGATTGAATCTAAAGCCCCGTTTCCCTTAGAGCTTACGTGTTATGTGTTTACTGTCGTGCTTTCGAACCGATGATGTGTGTAATGATGCTATGATGGCTTGATCGAGGCTTTTCACCCTCTTTCGCCATGTCACATCTAGGCCCCCTATCCGGGTCGTGACAGATACAATCAAGAACATAGTCATTAATATACCTGTCTTCCCTAGAAAAGGTTTGTCAAAAATGCTTGCAGAAAACATCATCAATATTATTGTTTCCTTGAAACCAACTTCCTTATTCATCTTGGCTAGTATGAATATGAATTATTCTTCTACTACCTCTGAGAAGTGCATGAAAGTAACTAGAATTCACATCCCATTCCTGAAACAAATGAAGTTGGATCTTCTGTTTAAGTATAGACTTCTCCAGTTTAAGATAATGAATATACTTAGCATTTAAGGCATGAAGAGCAGCGCTGTCTTCATCAACATTAGTATGAATAAACATTTCCTCAGACAATCTAATCTTTTCTTTAAACTCTTTTACCTTGGCATAGATATCTCCAAAAGTAACTTTGGACCAGCAACTAAGTGTAGAGGATAACCATTTCAACTTATAATTAAAAATCCACATAGCATGAGCTTCCACACTCTTGGTCCAGCATTCCTTGACAGTATCTTTGAAAGACTGGTGATCAGCCCAACAATTTAGGAACTTGAAATACTTAGTGTTGTTAGTCTAATTATTTACCATTTCAAAGAACAGTGGACATTGGTCAGATCCCACAGAATAAAGGTGATAAGTTGAAGTCTAGACCATGGTATCAAGCCATTTATCATTACCAAGGCCCTATCTAATCTCTTCCAGGTTCTACAATTGAGACCCCTTTGATTGCGCCAAGTGAATTTATGACCATTAAACCAATGTCCATGAGACCACAAGATTCAATGACTCTTATGAATTCCAAGATTTTCCTTATTTTATAGGGAAGGCCCACTCTCTTTTCCTCATGACTAGTGATCACATTAAAGTCACCAATGACATACCAAGGTTTTTCAGTGTTACTCTGAAGAAGTAATATGTCCCATAAAGGCTTTCTGAGATTATCCTTGCATTTAGCATAAACAAAAGACATCATAAAAGGATGAGGACAAACCACATGTGTAATTTCACAAGTGATGTTCTGCTCTTCACTATATAGAATTTTGCAGTCCACTTCCTCAGTCAAAAATAACCAAATCTTATTATTGGGATTACAAGTAGAATAATCCATGTTAAGTTGGACCCTGAAGCTTTGGAGTTTAGAACTATCAGTAAAAGGTTCCAAAATAGCAATAAAGGATAGTTGATGGATAGCTTTACGGACTTTGATTCTTTCAATAACTCCTTGAGTATTAATACCCCTTACAATCCAAGTTAGGCTACTAATCATTGGGGACACCTGGAACTGTAGGACCTTGTGTTTGGTCTGCCTATGGGAGCAGAGAAGGTGGGACTGATCTTCTTAGTTTTGACCCTATCTTGTTGAAATCCTCTCGGTAAGAGGCCTTGTTCCTCAGTGACTTGTTGAACTTCATCCTCCAGTCCAGTATTGGAGGGGCTGAATGCTCTTATCAGGTGTTCACTTACTTCATCGTCATCATCTTCATTGATCTCTACAGGTTGGTTTCCTACAGGCACATCATCCTAAGAGTTTAACACACCATATTCATCCTATTCTAAGACTTGTTTATATTTAGGGTTTCCAGTCCCAATGTGAGTATTAGGGAGTTCTCTACAGATCTGGTCAGGTGGATTCTGAGCATTGTGGCACTTGATCCTATTACTATCCTTTGTAGATCGGACCGGATCCCTAACCTCTTGAGAAGTAACCTTATGTATTTTTTTTTTGCAGCATCCCTTCTCTTTTAACTCATCTTGTTTTTCTTAGATTTGGACCCTATAGTACGAGTGCTAGTAAATGATCCAAGATCCGTAACCATAGAGCCTAAAGCCATTTGAATAGGAGAGTTCTCTACAGTTAGTTGATGAGGACTAATATGTTGAGCTTGATTCTACATGATTATAGAGGGGGTAGAATGGGCTTTAGAGTCAAACCTATGATCAGTGATAGGGTGCTTATGCAGAATATGAGCCAGATTCGCCCCCCCCCCCTCCCCCCCCCGGTTTCCCTTCCTGCAAGTCAGAGATGTTCTCCTCCAAACCCTCCTCACCTCCATAGACATCATCAACAAAAGTAACAGAGGGGGGACAGGGGAGGGGATTAGTGTCAACAAAATTCAACAATATTAAAAGGGGATTAGAGGGTTAATCCTAGGCAGCAGTAACCACACCCTCCAGGGAAGATAAGTCAATACCTGGGTCTCTAGAGTCCATAGTGTTCCCACACTTGTTAGCTTCCATATTAGTCTTATTCATGAGCATTTGTGCATCTGCCAAATTATGTGTACTAGGATTCTTGGAGTTGCAATTTATTTCCTCCTTCCTGTTCCCAATATCAATTTTATCTTTATTCTGTATATCCTTTTTGTTATATCCAACCGTTCTTTAGTAGCTTTTTTATTTTTGTTTTCATTGCTTTCTAACCTGCACTTTTTCCTTATTTTGCTGAGTATTATTACTCTTTTTCTTTTGATTTTTGGATTTCTGAACTTGTCATTCCTCCTGATAGTTAATTTCTTTGCCTTTTCCTTTAGCTTTCTGATATCCTGTATGACCTGCATCTCCATAAATATAATTAGTAGCATCTGTGACTAAATTAGGAATCTGAGGGCATACCTACTCTAGTTGTACATTCCCTGGGCTAATAGTAGGATTTATCTGATTAGACTCTTTCCTCTTTATTCATTCATCATCATCCCTTATCTTGACATTGCATACATAAATCATATGACCTTAATGTTTGCAATACGAACAATACTCAGGTAATTCCTCATACTATATTGCTTTCCATCTTCCTATAGCATAATTTGTCTCATCAGTTCCTATCCAAATATGGGGTGGCCTCTCTTTGGTCAAATCAAGTTGAATTCTAACTTTAGCCACACTACCCCTAGTTTTTTTATAAAGGTTATATCTAAATAAAGAGTTTTGCCAATTAGAGATAACAAAGCTGAGATAAACTCCTTGCTATAGCAGTGTCATGGAAGCTCAGGTAGAGTAACCCAAACTGGCACTATAGAGGTCTCATTCTTAGGAGTAAAAGTAGGGGTACCAAGTTGAATTCTCATAAGTTTCCCTTGAATATACATTTTTTTCTTTGTCCAAACAGTAAAATGATCATGTTCATTATCCAAATCAATGTATATATGCCTTGCATTGCAGTGGAAAATTTTGACACCACCAACCAACTGAGTTTGCTAGATAAAACTTTTTCTAATTAACTCAATCTTAGGCATAGTATTTTAAAATTTCCTAACAATGGTATGCTTGAATTTAGCAGTCAGGCTGATCATAAAGTTATCTTTCTTAAAAATCATAGCAGGTAGCCCTTGTCTAGATGTAAAAATGGGAGGACTAATCATAATGGGAGTTTCATTCTTAGCTTGATTAGCTCTCAAATTGGTTGCATAAGAATGCACAATGGTGAAAGGTGTTGGTTCTGGAATTTGGCTGGGTTTAGGATGGGTGGTTGGATTAGGAATAGGATTTTTGTTATCATTTTCCAAGGGAATTTTCTATTTGGGATTAATTTGGTAAGATCTTAGGGTATAGGAAGTTGAGTATTATTCTGGGATGTAGAGTTGTTGGGAAGGTTTTTGTCTATACCAGTTTTCACCTTTCTATCTTTATTGAGGTCCAAAACATTACTTCCAATTCTAGCAGATGCTTCATCCTTATCTTGATGGTTATGATCAGAGTTGTTGATATGTTGACCCTTAGAATTCTCACAGTTAGAAACTTTATTATTGGGCACGTTTTTAGTCTTTGAATGCATACCATCACTTTGACTAAGAGGAGTAGTAAGAGCCACCTGATGTCAATCAATACAAATATTCCTACCACCATCTATATTTGTAGCAGACAAATTCTTTTCAAGGGGTGAGTTAGAAGCCTTACCTTCTAAGGATGCTGAATCGTCATTTCTTGTACTTGTATTAGCATCGAAATTGAGCTCCATAATACTCAAGTTGGCATTTTTCCTTGGTTCCTAATTTGGTATATCACTGCTCGAAGCATGAATTCTTCCATCATCTATCTTCAACTTCACTAAATTATCTATAGGGGCTTTTGGGACTGGGGACTTCTCCTTGGTCCCAAGATCATTTTGGCATAGGTCTTCTTCAATGATTCTCACTTGATTTCTATCTTCCCTAGTAGAATCAGTGGGGGCCCTACTTTGCAACTTCGTGGAACTAGGAATATTACCTTCTGGGGATTTTGATGTAGATTCCATTATCACCATATTTTTGCCTTCGTTACCAATTGTGGTATTGTTTCCGGTGATGGAATTGGACGCTCCTTTTCCAAGAATATCTTAACCTTTAGTAGAATTTCGTTCATCTCCATTGCTTGGAATTATGCTAATTTGTCCCAAATTCATCAAGGTAATAATCTTTTGGGCCTTAAGCAATTCTTCTTCCGAAATCGCTAGTGAAGTCTCTTGACTGACTTGCGATTGTCTGAACTTGTGACTTGAATCTGTGTGCATGGTACTCTAAGGGTGATGCGCCACCTCACGACGCTCCTTGGGCACTTGGTTTGGTCGCTACTCAGCCTCCGTCAGTGGCTTACGCGCCATTCCGGTGGCACTAGTAGTGACCGTTATTTACTATTTGACCGTTAATGGGAGTTGTTAGTGAACATTCAATAGAGAGAGAATTTTCTTTTTGATCAACTTGAATATGTAAGCCCTAGAGAAAGTTACTCAAATGCACCATTGATAGGTATGATGTAAAGTTACTTTGTACCATATATTGGCGCACTTCTGGGAAATTATGCTATAAAAAATTAAAGAGAACTATTAGTGACACTGATGCACCACCTAAATCAACCACCCTACACAAAAATGGACAATAGTGAAATGATCCTAATCAATTAGTTGTTTATCTAAATTTTTTTGCTTATCTATTGTTTTGAATAGTATTTTAGTTTGGATACTATTTTCACTTTAAGCATTTTGATTTGCATAATGTATTCAGTTCTATCAAGTTATTCTAAGTTAATAGTAACTTTGTATTCGTTCACTAATTATTTTTAATTAATAATAAGTTATTTTTTTTATTTTTTCTTCGCACATGAAGTTAAACTTTTTAGAAGTTCAAAATTTGTGTGTCCATATATTATGTATCTAATAAGGATATTTTAATATTTATATATATACATTTAGTCAACAACTGTATTTATTTATATCTCTATAGATGTGTATATTATATATTAGTATTTTATAAACACAAATATTCATTTATTCTTGTATTTATATATGTTCAATCAACGATTGCATTCATTTGTATTTTAATAGATGTGTATATTAGGTATTTGGTAAATACATTTATTCATATATTCTAGTATTTATATATGTTAAATGTGCTATAAACATATTTAATTTGTAGTGAATATTTATTATGTAGATTTCTTTAAGAGTTAGTTTCTTACTTGGAGACCAAGTCAGTTTTTACTATAAATATATGAGTTTCCTTCGTTATAAAATACACCTGAATATTATTCAAGACAAATAAGAAATCTTCTCTCTATTTTCTTCCTCTTTTACTTTATACTTTTATAACACGTTATCAGTACGAGACTCTACCGTATTAAAGAGTGAAGGTTATGTTTCAAAGATAAGGTATTATTTATATTTGTTTTCTTTTTATTGATATGATCAATCTTATGAAACTTGAGTTTGTTGCCCTTTATAGTTTGGGCAAGAACTACCCTTCATGGGTGCTGGATGCTATGGGTCTTGGAGACACAATTAAGATGAAAATAAAGCATCAAAATAAGACTATGTAAAGTTATGATATTCTTGTGTCATCATCTTGATGAAATTTTGAAATATGAATATCGCATAGTTAAGAATCCACTTGTTTTGTGGAAAAGCCTAAAAAAAAGATATGACCGCTTGAAGATGGTCATACATCCAAATCCATGATATGATTGGATGCATCTGAGGCAAAAATATTATCAGTCTATTCATGAGTACAATTCTACTATATAAAGAATCTTGAATATCTTGGTATCACCAAGAATATCTATGGGCAGACATCTGATTGTATTGGATAAGAATTAGTGTAATTGAGACACATTCTATAGTAAATTAGAAGGTTATTAATTTCAATACTTTTGTAATCTAGCATGATGGTCTGGACATCATGGATCTATAATGAGATGAATTATAGAAAATTCAAGTGGACATCCATTAAAGAACCTAAAAATTCTTTTAAATGGTCAATTTTCTTGTACTGTGAGACCATTATCAACAAAGTTGAGATTGAGGCCCTACATTCTTGGAATGTATATATGAGGATATTTGTGGACCTATTAACACCACCTAGTGGGCCATTTAGATATTGCATGGTCCTAATAAATGCTCTATCTAGATAGTTCCACTTTTGGCTATTGTCATCCTGCAACTTGATATTTGTAAAATTATTGGCACAAATAAGATTATGGGCACATATCATTCACTTTGAAAAAGGTGTAGAATTTTCATCCCAAGCATTTAATGATTATTACATATAAATTGAGATTGAATGAACTATGTAAATATAATTATTTATATGAGTACTAATTTTTAATTAGTATTTGAATCAAACTTAATTTGATTTTGATTTAGTATATAAGACTCTAAATTTATTTGCTTGTTGAAAATAGAATATTATGCATATATATTACAGTGATTAATCATGTCAAAATAAATACTAACCACTATTATTGTGATGATAACTAAATAATTGTGTGGTTATTAATTGAAACTCACAAATACATATTTATAGTTATGTAGTATTTTATTATTGTAAAGTTGTTAATACAATATTAAATTATTGTATTCAAAGTTTCTAACAAAGTTGTGGACAATTTCAAATTATTATTACATTGTGGATTGATGGTAAGATGATATAAGTTCTATCACACCAAAAAGGGCAAGTCATCAGGTTAAAGTCCCGATGCACCATGATAATAAGATGTTGGGTTTAAGCCCCATCAATTTATGGCTTAAGACGTCTTTCTATGTATAAGACATTGGGTTCAATCTCTGATGCACTATATTAATGATATAATAATGACTAAATCAAAATAATGTGTTTTTTGGTGAAAAGTCATAAAATATGTTCCATTAAAATGCTCCATTCTCTAAAGTAAATGTGGTAGCAGCGCATAATGTCTGAAAAAAGATAAGTGATTGAATAATGCATGTGAACATAAAATAAGGTACTAAGCTATCATAAATTGATATTCTAAGATGATTGTGTTTTATTCTTGAAGAATGAAAACTCTTTGATAAGTGCTACAAATACAAATCCATCTCTGAAGTGAATGTGACAGTATTCAATGAAACTTCTTAATAAGAATGTGCGCTTAATTATGATAGGATCACAACTTATCTCCAGAAGAGAGATAGAGTAATTAAGAAGAAATAAATATGAAAATTACTCCCTATGTAATAAATTTGAAATATGTTCATGTAATAGTAAATTAAAAATTTAATAAAGCAAAAAGCACGTGTCATGGTAAAGTTGAAATTTACTTATTAAACATATATTGAAGAAATAAATTATTCTTCAAGATTGCTTGTTATTATGCTAAATTGATTAGATCAACTAATGTTGGGACTTAATCCCCTTAATTCTGAAAGCATGAAAAGTCAATATGGACCCATTTATCGTCATGTGATATTATAAATGGATGCATCTATAAAATAATCACATAAGAATTTATTGCCACCCTGAACTTTGATATTTGCATAATTGTTTGTGCAAGATAATTGAATTAGGAGCACAACTTTCAAAATACATAATCAAAATAATTCATCTTGATGTTATTGATAAATATCCAAGTTCATTGACATTAAATACTTTAAATAATTGGTCAATCATTGCATATGAGAACAAAGCTTCATAGTCTGAAATTTGATAAATTACATATAAAGATATGCATCAGACAAATACATTATGATCAATTTCTCCCTCAATTGATTTATGGTCAGGAACTATATAATTTCCATCTAATAATTTTGATATGCAGTATATAATTAATAAATATACCATGATGCATAAAAGATGGATTCTCCAAGGTAGATTGGAATATATGTGTAATGACCCGAAAATTTTTGAACTTCATAATGGTTGGTCAAGGTTAGTGTTGAACTCATCATGGTTAAATTTTGGTAGTTATGGGTTGAATTTAAGTGGCCAGATTCAAAGAAATTGTTTTAGTGGAAGGTGGTAAGGCCGTTTAGGAAACACATACTTTGAAAAGCCATATCTCTTGGTATGAGATGAAATGTTAGGAAATTATATATCAAATCAAAGCTCTTCGAGTTATCTTCGCAACTCAATAAGTTTCACTCGATTCATAGTTTGGATGTAGAAGTTATGGCCTTTGCAGTGGGACTACCCGTATTCGAAAGTATGCTGGAAAAAGAATTTGGGATGGAGTCAAGTGAGGGACCAAGGACCATTTGGTAGTTCACGGTCTGTGGTGTGTCTTGTGAATTGTCCCAGTGAGCTCCCTTGGAGCTTGGACCAAACCCCGGACCAAGTGGAACTTCAAGGACCACTTCACTCTTCGTGTGAGCTTTCACGGTCTGTGAAGGGCCTTGTGAAGTGATCTAGAGAACTGGTCAAGGCTCGGGGCTGGAATCTGGACCAAGTGATGTTCCACGGACCAGTACACGGTCTGTGAAGGGCCCCGAGAAGTGATCTAGAGAGTTGGTCAACGCTCGAGGCTGGAATCTAGACCAAGTGATGCTCCACAGACTAGTACACGGTCTGTGAGACCCCTTGTGAACTGATCTAGAAAGTCCCCCGAGATTGCAAGCCAAAGTCGAGACCAATTGTGGTCTCATGGATAGGTTCATGGTCCATGAACCTGTCAACGACCCCTGGCAGCCTTCTGTGAGGCCCTGTTTCTATGATCCTATCCATTTCATAAATGGTTAATTCATAATTTGGTTTAATCCCATGCCCCTTTTAGCCTTTATAAGGTCTCCTAAAGCCTCAAAATCAAATCCTAATTCCCTTTTATTCATTCTAACACTCTTCAAACCTCACCAAAATTCTCTCAATCCTCTTGGCCTCCATTGATGAAAGCTTGAATAAATTTGGGAAAGATCATCTTTCTTGCAAAATTCATCCAGTTCTCTTGACTAATCTCAAGGTATGTGGGATTGATTCATGGATCCCCTTTCATCCATGAAGACCCAAGAACCCTTTTCTTTAAATTATGAATTTAAGCTTTTTTTAATTATGGGTTCTTTAAAGTTTGACGTACTTGATTGAATTGAGTTGTAGGTTGTAGAAATTAGGTGATTTAAAGTTGATTTAAGGTTTGAATTTCATGAAGTGCATTGAAATTCTTGAAGTTCTAATGTGCATGTCCCTTTAATGGTTTAATATGCATGGGTAAATTGTATTATTCTTTGAATTGGGATTTTCTCATGAATTATGTTGAATTATCTATTGAATTATAGTTTAAGGTTTGAATCCTACATTACCAATGCACTTGATTCCGCATTCATGACATATGCATTGAAGTATGGTTACGATAAAATTCTTGTTAAGGGCATGACCCTCTTGTTATGATATGATATGTTAAGACTTGTGATCACATAGTCTCCTATTATGGCTCTCTAAGCACTCTAGGTGCTTGCATCATTTTGATATGTTATGAAGGCTTGATATGATAAGCTATGTAGATGCGCTACTCCTATTGCATTGATATGGAAATGGTTTTGGAAATTCTTGTTGACTTTATAGCCTATATATGGATATGGATTTGATAATGACATGGTTTTCCTAATGATGCATGTTTCTGAAAAGAAAGTCAACCCTCCATTTTGAAAGGCTTGCATGTATATATATGTATTCCCGTGGGATGAGACTTAGTACCGAGGGATTGAAGTTGGGGTGGACTATCTCCAAGGGTCCATACTCTTTTTCGTCAAACCATGTGCCAACATAGGATATCTTCCTAGATGGGATTGACTTGTTATGTATCCCCTTGTTTAAGGGTTGACTAGGGATTTACTTGGCAAGTAGTCTGAATCCAAGTCGTAGCTCGCTCGGGTTCCCTCTGATGTCGTTTGAGGTCACATTTCTGTTATGATATGATTCGTAAGTTGTATTTCATGCATCATGACATGGCATATTTTTATGATATACTTATCTTTTAGCTATGAGAACTCCTTTCATAGTACTTTTCCCCTTGTCATCTCGTTTGGTCATATTATTATATCATATGCATTGCATGCCCACATACTTAGTCCATATTATGTGTTAACACATACTCTTTGTCTACATGTTCTAACCATGTAGGGACCGTGACAACCTCTATCTTTCGTTGGACGATGAGTGACATCTTTGAAGCTATTTACTTGTTGTGAGCCATTTTGTTCAAGGGCAATAGCTACTTTCTATCTTCCTTATATCGTTTTATTTTCCTACTTTATGACTTGAGGGTGAGCTCATATTATGTCGAGGCCCCATTCTCTCTTATGTAGAGGCTATGTTGGAAATGTTAAACTCTTACACATTGTATTATGTTTTGTTGAGATATTATGGCTATTGAGATTTGGTTATGAGGATGATGTTCTGATTATGCTTATGATAATGTATTGGATTTGTGAATGTTGAGAATGTGCTTATGTGAAAAGTCCCCTAACCCGGTATGCCCCCATAGCTTGAGTCCTACTTACCCGCCCCATAGAAATACTTGCTATATTCTATGTGATAAATGTTCCTTCCATTATCGGCAACATCCCCATAACTTGAGTCCAAAGTCCCGTTTCTCCTAGAAATATGTGCTATGTGTTTACTTTTTTGCGCTTCCAAACCAATGCTGTGAGTAATGATGCTATGATGTTTTGATCCAGGACTTTCGGGTTCTCCTTTGCCATGTCACATCTAGGCCCCACTTCCGGGTCGTGATAATATGTTAGTATGTCTAACATAAGGCGGAGATAATAAGAAACTAAGAGTTGAAATGCTCTTATTTAATGTCCCTAAAGGACAAAGTCTGACATGCATGAAACATGCAATGGATCTCAAAAAAGATAATTCTTGAATGGAAAGGAGAAAATGATCAGAATGGTCTAACAAAGAGACAATGTGCTTTTGAAAAGCTTGCAACATAACTCTTCATGAAACCTCATGAGAGGGGTAGCTATCTAAAAATAATAAAGTGATGATATCTTAATAAGTTATATCGCATTGCAAATCGATAAAATGAATATTTTGTCGATGATACCTTTGATACAATATAGAGCAATTTTGTAAAAAGATTATGAGAATCTAAATTCTATGGTATATTAAAGCATGCTCTAATTATCAAGTGGAATGATGCATCTTGGTAAGCGTAAAGCTTATTTGACTTGCAATCTAGATACTAGAAACGTCATGCATTTAATATTGAATATTTTCACTGGACAAAATTAATATGAAAATATTTGAAAGATTTAAAATGCATGAAACATATACAAGTTCTTGAAAAAACCTGTTTATAATCCTCATATTGATTTAATTAATCAAGAATCTTTCATATTATTATGCAAGTTTATAACTTGAATTGAAACTCTTGAAGAGTTCTCAAAAGGCAATAGATTGTTTTCTTAAAGTTGAAGTGAGAAACTTGCAAAACTCTTTGCTCCTAAAGGGAGGATTCACAAAAGGAGATCGAAGAAAGCACATTTTGCCAATGTTTTTATACACACATGAACTCCAAAAGAATGATGATATAAATGTGCAATAGATTTGTTCGAGTGCAAATGTAATTACCAATTGCAACCTTCAAGAAGATGGTCCACAAGATTGGGATGTGAAGATTCAAGTCTTTGGATTGATGTCCTAATTAGGGGGAGTTAATACGCGATGTACTCTTTTTTCCTCACAAGGTTTTGTCTCATTGGATTTTCCTTGTAAGGTTTTTAATGAGGCATCCAAAATGTGTATTATTAGATATGTGTACTGTTTTTCCTTTACTAGAATTTTTTCCCACAGGATTTTATCTAGTAAGGTTTTAACGAGGCACATAATCTTAAAAATAAACATTCAAGGGGGTGTGTTATAAGCATATTTAATTTGTATTGAATGTCTATTATGTAGATTCCTTTAAGAGTTAGAAATCCTACTTGGAGACCAAGTCAGTTTCTTACTTGGAGATCAAGTAGTTTCTTACTTGGAGATCAAGTAATTTCTTACTTGTAGACCAAGTCAGTTTCTTACTTGGAGACCAAGTAAGTTTCTTACTTGGAGACCAAGTCAGTTTTCCCTATAAATATAAGGGTTTCTTTCGTTGTAAAATAACTTGAATATTATTCAAGAGCAACAAGAAATCTTTACTCTACATTCTTCTTCTTTCACTTAATACTTTTATAACAAAATGAACATTATTTATGTATGTTAAAATATTGGTTGCATTCATTTATATTTTGATAGATGTGAATGTTATGTATCTGGTAGTGTAACGGCCCATTAAGTAATTTTGAGAAATAGAGCTTCTTACGTCATAAAGGATTTATCTCATAAATTTTTAAAAAAAGTATTTTGGACGATTCGATAATAATGTTATTTAATTGAGGGATAACTTTAAATAATTAATTTAATTTATGGCCTAAAGTAGGTATTTATTTGAAAATCTATACCACTTATCCTATATTAATTAAAATAAGTAGTAGGATTTATCACTTTTAATACATAATAAGTTAGAAAAAATAAAAATTAAAAAAAAATATTTAAGAAGAAAGGGTTGCTGATGCAGCCCTATAGAAAGAGGAATAAAGAAGAATAAAACAGTAAAAAGAGAATAGAAGAAGAGAGATGCAGAAACAACGAGAAAGAAAGAAAAAAATGTGGGAAAGAAAAAGAAAGGGAAAGGGAGAGGAAAAATTATGATTTTCATCTCCAAACGACAAGATAATTATTCTCGTTCTTTCTACTAAGTTTTCATGAGATTATGAATTGATTTTTAGAGTAAAAACGTGTATAATTTATGAAAATATAACCCTAGCATTCTTAGAATAAAATCTTGATTTGGGAGTCAAATAATATTCCATTTTAGCAGAAAATTGACGTATTAATTTATCTTATTATGGGTAAACATAATTTGAAGAAAATGTTTATATTTGAATTCAAAACATTTTGAGGCATTGAATAAAGGAGAAGCATCGGTTGATTAGCTAATTTGATTTTGGTTCTTCAATTTAAGGTAGGTTATGATTTATCCTATGTGTTAGAAAGACTTTTAATAGTAATTGATATTCATTCAGTGATATTGTGAAATTATCTATGCATTAAATAATTTTAATTTAGATGGTTTATATGTGTTGTGATTGGTCTGCAATTTCAAGACCATAAAATCCATAATCTTGAAGTTGTCTTACCAAAGTGATGTCTTTCATAGAGAAGTCTTGATGAAATATTGTTAATGATGTGAAAAGTAATGATAAAGAATGATGAATTAAATATAATTAGATTGGGTGTCAAGTTCTGACATGAATATTATGGTATCGGGTGTCACATTCTGACACTAATATATATAGGATCTGGTGCTACGTTTTGTCACGATAATATTAAAAAATAAATATTAAAATAATTTAATATGCTCAATCTCAAAGAACCTATCTCCCAAAGAAAGCGTGTTGTGTAGGTTTGAAGCCTTGTGTGTGTTCTTGGCATTGTTGATAGATCATATTCTTGTTTCATTATGTTGTCACTTATGCCTATTATTTGTTACTTGCCAATGTTAAGTTGTTGATTTCCTGATATTACTTTATGTATATTGGTTTCTATTTGGAGTCGGCTCATGATACCTACTCAGTACATGTCACTCATACTGACACCTACTGGTACTTTTCTTTGTTTTGCTTTTGTGGAATACAACAAGTGTTCCATTGACTTTGACTCTGTCACAACCCGTATATGGGGGCTTAGATGTGACATGGAGAAGGAGAACCCAAAATTCCTCGATCAAGCCATCATAGCATCATCACACACATCATCTGTTCGGAAGTGCAGAAACGTAAACTCATAACATATAATTCTAGGGTAAACATGGCTTTGGACTCAAGCTATGGGGATATTGCCAGGAATGGGATGAGCATGAATCACATAGCACATAACAAATATTTCAAAAGAGCGGGTAAGTAGGACTCAAGCTGTAGGGGCATACCGCGTTAGGGGACTTTCCACATAAGCACATTCCCAACATTCATAATCACATAAGCATAAACATAAGCATAATCGGAACATCATTCCATAAAAAAATCCCAATAGTCATGACATCCCACAATAAGCTTAATACAACGTGTAAGAGTCAAAACATATCCAACATTACCTCTACATAAGAAAGAGCAGGGTCTCAACATAGTTTGGGGCTCACCCTCAATACATGAAATAAGACAGTAAACATTTACAAGATAGATAGGAGGTGGCTATTGCCCTTGAACAAAAGGGCTCACCACAAGCTAGTAGCTTCAAGAGATCACTCGTCGTGTAAAGGTAGATAGA
>JBCEWC010008668.1:0-19687 GCA_038996855.1 Solanum aculeatissimum | reverse complement strand
AACATTGACTTTTCAAATAAACCACGACTGTAAATGGAAAAGCTATAGGATGGCATTGGAGGATAGACAAGTTTAGTAATATCAAAAGCCATAAATCTTTTTTTAGCTTCCATGATGTAACTTGAGTTGAGGGATGAAAAAGAATTTTCATTGCCCAAAACTACAAGCAAAGTTGACAAAATTATTGAAATTAAAAGGAGGAACTTCTCCATTGGAATAAAAATTATTTTTCTAATTTGGTTTGAGATGTCTACCACTGCTTGCACTCATAAATATATACTAGTTTAGGTCAACATAGCAGTTAACATGTACATTCAATTTTATTAGACTAACTATTCCATAATATAATTCATTTTGTAGTTGGTCAACATAGGAGTTAATTTGTACATTCAATTCTTTTTGACCAACTACAAAAGGAATTATATAATGGAATAGTATATTTTCTTTTCTTAACTGCAAAAAGGGATCAGAATTGACTACTATTTCGTTATGGAAAAATCACATAAATATACATTACGACTCTTATTTACAATATATACTGCAAAAAGGATCAGGTTGGCTAATATTTAACAATGGTAAAATCATATGAATATACAATTTAAACTCTTATTTTAGCAATTTTTTGTGGGTGTTAGCCCACAGTTCCTGGTGCTGCTCGGGGCTGAATTTTTTGAAAAATTATATCGAGGGGTTCGTAGCGAGCCAGGCAAGAGGCCCAGGTGGCCTGGCGGGATTGGAGATGGCCTGGTAGGATTTTATGGGTCAAGGAATAGTAATTCGGTGATTTCGACAATTTTTCGTGGGTGTTAGCCCACAGTTCCTGGCACTGCTCAGGGCTTGGGGCAAACTTTCCTGAAAAATTATACTAAAGGGGTCCTTAATGAGCCAGTAAAGAGGCCCAGGTGGTCCGATGGGGTTGGAGATGGCTTGGTAAGATTTCCTGGGCCATGGAATAGGAAATAGATGATTTTGATAATTTTTCGTGGGTGTTAGCATACAGTTCCTTGCGCTGTGTGGGGCTCGGGACTAAATTTCTAGAAAAATTATATCGAGGGGTCCGTAACGAGCTAGACAAGAGGCCCAGCTGGCCCAGTGGGGTTGGAGATGGTCTGATAGGATTTTATGGGCCAAGGAACAGGAAACAGGCGATTTCAGCAGGTTTTAGTGTGCGTTAGCCCACGGTTCCTGGCATTGCCAGGGGCTTGGGGCCAACTTTCTCTAAAACTTATACCAAGGGGTTCGTAACGAGCCAGGAAAGAGGCACAGGTGGACCGGCGGGGTTGAAGATGGCATGTAAGGATTTTATGGTCCAAGGAACAGAAAACAAGAGATTTGAACAGTTTTTCGTGGGTGTTAGCCCACGATTTCTAGCGGTGCCTGGGGCTCGGGGCCAACTTTAATGCTCCATGCAAGATCCCCAGGTGGCCCGACGGGGTTGTAGATGGCCTGGTAGGATTTTATGGGCCAAGGAATAGGAAACAGGCGATTTCGGTAGTTTTCGTGGGTGTTAGCCCATGATTTCTGACGTTGCCTGGGGCTCGAGGCCAATATTCCTAAAATATTATACCAAGGGATCCGTAACAAGCAAGGACAAAGGCCGAGCTAGCCCAGTGGGGTTGGAGATAGCCTTATAGGATTTTATAGGCCAAGAAAGAGGAAATATGTGATTGCGATAGGTTTTTGTGGTTTTTAGCCAACAGTTCTTGGTGCTGCTTGGGGCTCTGTGGTCAAATGTATCTAAAAATTATACTGAGAGGTCCGTAACAAGCCAAGAAAGAGGCCTAGCTGGATTGGCATTGCTGGAGATTGCCTGGTAGGATTTTATGGGCCAAGGAACAGGAAATAGGCGATTTGGGAAGTTTTTTGTGGGTGTTAGCCCACGGTTCCTGATGATGCCCAAGGCTCCGGACTAACTTTACTAAAACATTATACTGAGGGTTCTTTAATGAGCTAGGCTAGAGGCCCAGGTGGCCTTACAAGGTTGGAAATCGCCTGGTAGGATTTTATGGGCCAAGGAGCAGGAAAAAGTGATTTTAACAGTTTTTTGTTGGTATTAGCCAATGGTACCTGTCGTTGCTAGGGAATCGGTGTCAAATTTCTTGAAAAATTATACTGAGGGGTCCTTAATGATCCAAGCAAGAGGCCCAAGTGGCCCGATGGAGTTGGATATTGCCTGGTAGGATTTATGGATCAAGGAATAGGAAATAGACAATTTTAGCAGTGTTTCGTGAGTGTTAGCCATGGTTCTTGACGCTCTTCGGGGATCGAGACAAACTTCCCTAAATAATTATACTGAGGGATCCGTAATAAGCTAGAAAAGAGAACCAGGTGGCCTAGCGAGGTTGCAGATGGCTTGGTATGATTTAATGGGCAAGGAATAGGAAACATGCAATTTCGGTAATTTCTCATGGGTGTTAGCTCACGGTTCCTAGCGCTGCCTAGGGCTCAGGGCCAACTTTCCCAAAATATTTTATTGAAGGGTTCTTAATAAGCCAAGCAAGAGGACCAGCTGGCCTAGCAGGGTTGGAGATGGCTTGGTAGGATTTTATAGGCCAATGAATAGGAAATAAGCAATTTGGGAAGTTTTTACTAGGTGTTAGCCTACGGTTCCTAGCGTTGCTGGGGCCTAAGAGCCAAATTTACCAAAATATTATACCGAGGGTTCCGTAACAAGTTAGGCAAGAGGCCCAGGTGGCTCGGTGTGGTTAGAGATGGCCTGGTAGGATTTTATGGGCCAAGGAATAGGAAATAGGCAATTTGGGTAGTTTTTCATGGGCTTTAGCCCACGGTTCCTGGCACTGCCAGGGGCTCGAGGCCAACTTAACCAAAACATTATACGTAGGCGTCCTTAACAAGCCAGGCAAGAGGCCTAGGTGGCCCGACGGGATTGGAGATGGCCTTGTAGGATTTTATGGGCAAAGAAACAGGAAATAGATGATTTTGACGATTTTTCTTGAGTGTTAGCCCATGGTTCCTAGCACTGCCCGGGGCTTGGGGCCAAGTTTCCTAAACAATAATACCAAGGGGTCCGTAATGAGCCAAACAAGAGGCCCAGCTGTCCCGACGGGGTTGGAGATGACCGTTTAGGATTTTATGTGCCAAGGAATAGGAAATAAATAATTTTGGTAGTTTTTTGTGGGTGTTAGACCACGGTTCCTGGCGCTGCCAGGGGCTCGGGGCCAACTTTTTCAAAAAATTATACTAAGGAGTCCATAACAAGCCATGCTAGAGGTGCAGGTTTCTCGGCGGGGTTGGAGATGGTCTAGTAGGACTTTTTTAGCCAAGGAATAAGAAACTGGTGATTTCAACAGTTTTTCGTGGGTACTAGCCCACGATTCCTAGCGGTGCCCGGAGCTCCGGGCAATTTTTCCCAAAGAATTATACTGAGGAGTCCTTAAAAAGCCAGGCAAGAGGACCAAGTGGCCCGGCAGGGTTGGAGATGGCCTGGTAGGATTTTATGGGCTAAGGAACAAGAAACAGACAATTTTAATAATTTTTTGTGGGTGTTAGCGCACGGTCCTCGTGCTGCCTTGGGCTCAGGGCTAAATTTCCCAAAAACAATACCGAGTGGTCCGTAACGAGCTAGGAAAGAGGACAAGCTGGCCCGACGGGGTTATAAATAGCCTGGTAGGATTTTATGGGCCAAGGAATAGGAAATAGGTGATTTCGAGAATTTTTCGTCATTGTTATCCCATGGTTCCTGGCGTTGCTAGGGGCTCAAGGAAAACTTTCTCAAAATATTATACCAAAGGCTACATAATGATCCAGGCATAAGGTACAGGTGTCGCGGCTGGTTTGATGATGGCCTCTTAGGATTTTATGGACAAGGGAACAGGAAAAACACAATTTCAGTAGTTTTTCGTGGGTATTAGCCCACGGTTCCTGGCGCTGCCCACGACTTAGGCCCAACTTTCCCAAAGAATTCTACCGAGGGGTCTGTAACAAGCCAGGAAAGAGGCCCAGCTAGCCCTATAGGGTCTGAGATGGCGTGGTAGGAATTTATGGGCCAAGGAACAGGAAACAGGCCATTAGGGCAGTTTTTCGTCGGTGTTAGCCCACGATTGCTTTCTCTGCTCAGGGCTCGAACCTAATGTTCTAAAAATATTATATCGAGGGGTCCGTAAAGAGCCAGGAAAGAGACCTAGGTGGCCTGGCGGGGTTAGAGATGGCCTGGTAGGATTTTATGGGCCAAGGATTAGGAAACATGCAATTTGGACAATTTTGTATGGGTGTTAGTCCACAGTTCCTGGTGTTGCCCGGGGCTTGGGGCTAATTTTTCCAAAACATTATATTGAGGGGTCCTCAATGAGCCAAGAAAGAGACCCAATGGCCCTACGGGGTTGAAGATGTCCTTGTAGGAATTTATGGGGAAAGGAATAGAAAATAGACAATTTTGGTAGTTTTTCGTGGGTTTTAGCCCACGGTTCCCACGCTGCTTGGGGCTTGGGGACAAATTTCCCAAAACCTTATACCGAGGGGTCCGTGATGAGCTGCAAAAGAGGCCTATCTAGTCCGATGGGGTTGGAGATGGCGTGGTACGATTTTATGGGCCAAGGAACAGGAAATAAACGATTTGGGTAGTTTTTTATGGGTTTTAGCCCATGATTCCTGGCGCTGCCTTGGGCTCAGGGAAAAATTTTCCCAAAAAATATACCCAGGAATCGATAATGAACTAGGCTAGAGGCCCAAGTGTCCCAGCGGGGTTGGATATGACCTGGTAGGATTTTATGGCCAAGGAACAGGAAACAGGCAATTTGGGTAGTTTTTCGTGTGTGTTAGCCCACGGTTCCTGGCGCTGCACGAGTCTCAGGGCTAACTTTCCAAAAACACTACACCGAGGGGTCCTTAAATATCCAAGCAAGTGTCCCAGGTGGCTTGACGGGATTTGAGATGGCCAGGTAGGATTTTACGAGTTAAGGAACAGGAAACAAGTGATTTTGGCAATTCTTTGTGGGTGTTAGCCCACGATTCCTGGCGCTGCCCGGGGCTCAGGACAAACTTTCCAAAAAATTTATACCGAGGGGTCCGTAACAAGCCATGCAAGGGGCCTAGGTGGCCCGGCGGGATTGGAGATGGCCTAGTAGGATTTTATGGGCCAAGGAACAAGAAACATCGGTTCATGGCGCTTCCCGGGGCTCTGGACAAAATTTCTTGAAAAATTGCATCGAGGGGTCCGTAACAAGACAAGAAAGAGGCCCAGCTAGCCCGGTGGAATTGGAGATGGTCTGGTAGAATTTTATGGGTCAGGAAACAAGAAACAAACGATTTGGGCAATTTTTCGTGGGTGTTAGCCCATGATTCCTGGTGCTTCCTTGGGCATTAGGCCAAATTTTCCAAAATATTATACCGAGGTGTCTGTAACGAGCCAGTCAAGAGGCACAAGTGGCCCGATCGGGTTGGAGATGTCCTGGTAGGATTTTATTGGCCAAGGAACAAGAAACAAACAATTTTTGTAGTTTTTCGTGGGTGTTAGCCCACGGTTCCTGGCGTTGCCCGGGGCTTGGGGCAAACTATCCTTAAAAGTTATATCAAGGGGTTAGTAATGAGCCAGGAAAGAGGACTAGGTGGGCTGACGGGGTTGGAGATTGCCTGGTAAGATTTTATGGGCCAAGGAAAAGGAAATAAGGGATTTGAGTAGTTTTTTGTGAGTTTTAGCCCACAGTTCATGGCGCTGCCTTGGGCTCGGGGCTAAATTTCCCAAAAAAATATATTGAGGGATCCGTAACGAGGTTGGATAGAGGACTAGGTGGCCCGACGGTGTTGGAAATAGCTTGGTAGAATTTTATGGGTCAAGGAACAGGAAATAGGCGATTTGGGTAGTTTTCGTGGGTGTTAGCCCATAGTTCCTAGTACTTCCTAGGGCTCAGGGATTCCCAAAATATTATACAATGGGGTTCTTAATGATCCAAACAAGAGACCCAGATGGCCTGGCGGGGTTGGAGATGGCCTGGTAGAATTTTATGGGCTAGAAAACATGAAACAATCAATTTTTGGAATGTTTCGTGGGTGTCAGCACACGGTTCCTGGCGTTACCGGGGCTCAGGGCCAAATTTTTAAAAAATTTATTCCGAGGGGTCCGTAACAAGCCAGGAAAAAGGCTCAGTTGGACTGGCGGGGTTGGAGATGGCCTGGTGGATTTTATGGTCCAAGAAATAGGAAACAAGTAATTTCTATAGGTTTTTGTGGGTTTTAGTCCACGAATCCTAGCGTTGCCTGGGGCTCGGGGTAAAATTTCTTAAAAATTTATAATGAGGGGTTCGTAACGAGTCAGGCAAGAAGCCCAGGTGGCCCGGAGGGGTTAGAGATGACCTGATAGGATTTTATGGGCCAAGGAACAAGACACAAACGATTTTGAAAGTTTTTCGTTGATATTAGCCCATAGTTCCTGATGCTGCGCGGGGCTTGAGGCCAACTTTATTGAAATATTATATCGAGGGGTACATAACAAGCCAGGAGAGAGGCCCAGCTGGCTCGACGTGGATAGAGATGGCCTGGTAGGATTTTATGGGCCAAGGAATAGGAAACAAGAAATTTGGGCAGTTTTTTGTGGGTGTTAGCGCACGATTCCTTGCGCTGCCCGGGACTCTGGGCCAAATTTCCCAAACAATTATGTTGTGGGGTCCGTTATGAGCTAATCAAGAGGCCTGGTATCCCAGAAGGGTTGGAGATGGCCTGTTAGGATTTTATGGTTAAAGAAATAGGAAACAGGCGATTTGAGAGTTTTTCATGGCTGTTATCCCATTGTTCATGGCGCTGCCCGGGGCTCGGGGACACCTTTCCAAAAAAATTGTATTAAGGGGTCCATAACGAACCACGCAAGAGGCCCAAGTGGCCTGGCGGGGTTTTAGATGGCCTGGTAGGATTTTATGGGCCAAGGAACAAGAAAGATGTAATTTTGGCAATTTTTCGTGGGTGTTAGCCCAAGGTTCCTAACGCTTCCCGGGGTTCGGGGCCAAATTTCCTCTAAAATAATACCAAGGGGTCCGTAATAATCCAGGAAACATGCCTAGCTGGCCCAGAGGGGTTGGAGATGGCCTGTTATGATTTTATGGGCCAAGGAGCAGAAAACAAGTGATTTTAGTAGTTTTTCATGGATGTTAGCCCATGGTTCCTGGCACTGCCAGGGGATCGGGGCAAAATTTCTAGAAAAATTATACCAAGGGGTCCAAAACAAGTGAGGCAAGAGGCCTAGGTGGTCCAACAGGGTTAGAGATGATCTGGTAGGATTTTATTGGAAAGGAACAGGAAGCAGATAATTTCGGTAGTTTTTCTTGGGTGTTTACCCATGGTTCATGGCGATGCCTGGGGCTTGGAGAAAACTTTCCTAAAAAATTATACCAATGTGTCCATAACAATCCAGGGAAGAGGCTCAGGTGGCCCGACGGGATTGGAGATGGCTTGGTAGGATTTTATGGGAAGAGAAATAGGAAATAGATGATTTCAATAGTTTTTCGTGGGTATTAGCCCACAGTTCTTGCGGCTGCCCGGGCTCGGGGCCAACATACCTGAAAAATTATACCACGGGGTATGTAACAAGCCAAGCAAGAGGAACTACTAGCCCAATGGGGTTAGAGATATCTTGGTAGAATTTTATGGGTCAAGGACTAGAAAATAGGCGATTTGGACAGTTTTTCATGGGTGTTAACCCACGATTCCCGGCGCTGTTAGGGGCTTGGGGCAAATTTTCCCAAAACATTATACCGAGAGGTCCGTAACAAGCCAGGCAAGAGGCCTAGGTTTCCCGGCAGGGTTGGAGATGGCCTGGTAGGATTTTATGAGCCAAGGAAGAGGAAACAAATAATTTGGATAGTTTATGTGGGTGTTAGCCCACGGTTCCTGGCGTTGCCCAGGACTCGGGGCTAAATTTTCTAAAACATTATATCGAAGGGTCCGTAACTAGTCAGGTAAGAGGACCAGCTAGCCCAGTGGGGTTGGAGATGACCTGATAGAATTTTATGGGCCAAGGAATAAGAAATAGGTAATCTGGTAGGTTTTCATGGGTGTTAGCCCACGGTTTCTAGCGCTGCCAGGGTCTCGGGCAAACTTTATCAAAACATAATACCAAGGGGACCGTAAATGTCCAGACAAGAGTCCTAAGTGGCCTCGTAGGGTTGGAGATGGGCTGATAGGATTTTATGGGCCAAGAAACAGGAAATAGGAAATTTTGACAGTTTTTTATTGGTGTTAGCTCACGGTTCACGGCGATGCCTGGGGCTCGAGGAATACTTTCCTAAACAATTATGTCGACGGGTCCGTAAAGATCCAGGAAAGAAGTCCAGATGGCCCAGCAGGGTTGTATATGGCCTGGTAGGAATTTTTGAGCCAAGGAATAGGAAACAGGTGATTTCGATAGTTTTCGTGGGTGTTAGACCATGATTCCTGACGCTGCCTGGGGCTCGAGGCCAACATTCCTAAAACATTATACCGAGGTGTCCGTAACAAGCAAGGATAAAGGTTGAGCTGGCCCAGCGGGGTTGTAGATAGCCTTATAGGATTTTGTGGGCCAAGAAAGAGGAAATATGCGATTGCGATAGTTTTTCATGGGTTTTAGCCCACGGTTCTTGGTGCTGCTTGGGGCTCCGGGGCCAACGTTACCTAAAAATTATACTAAGGGGTTCGTAACAAGCCAAGCAAGAGGCCCAGCTGGATTGGCAGGGTTCGAGATTACCTTGTAGGATTTTATGGGCCAAGGAATAGAAAATGGGCAATTTGGGATGTTTTTTGTGGGTGTTAGCCCACGGTTCCTGATGCTGCCTAGGGCTCCGGGCTAACTTTCCTAAAACATTATACTGAGGGGTCCTTAATGAGCTAGGCTAGAGGCCTAGGTGGCCCTACGAGGTTAGAGATCACCTAGTAGGATTTTATGGGCTAAGGAGCAGGAAACAAATAATTTTACAGTTTTTCGTTGGTATTAGCCCATGGTACCTGTCGTTGCTACGGGATCGGGGTCAAATTTCTCGAAATATTATACTGAGGGGTCCTTAACAATCCAAGCAAGAGGCCCAAGTGGCTCGATGGAGTTGGATATTTCCTGGTAGGATTTATGGGTCAAGGAATAGGAAACAGATAATTTCGGCAATTTTTCATGAGTGTTAGCTATGGTTCTTGGCGCTCTTCGTGGATCGAGGCAAACTTTCCTGAAAAATTATACTGAGGGATCCGTAATAAGCTAGGAAAGAGGACTAGGTGGCCCAGCGAGGTTGGAGATGGCTTGGTATGATTTTATGGGCAAGGAGTAGGAAACATGCAATTTCGGTAATTTCTCATGAGTGTTAGCTCACGGTTCCCAGCGCTGCCCGGGGCTCAGGGCCAACCTTCCCAAAATATTTTACCGAAGGGTTTGTAATGAGCCAAGCAAGAGGACCAACAGGTCTAGCAAGGTTGGAGATGGCCTGGTAGGATTTTATAGGCCAAGGAATAGGAAATAAGCAATTTGGGAAGTTTTTACTAGGTGTTAGCCCACGGTTCCTAGCGTTGCCAGGGGCTAAGAGCTAAATTTACCAAAAAATTATACCGAGGGGTCCGTAACAAGTCAAGCAAGAGGCCCAGGTGGCTCAGTGTGGTTAGAGATGGCGTGGTAGGATTTTATGGGCCAAGGAATAGAAAATACGCAATTTGGGTATTTTTTTCATGGGTTTAGCCTACGGTTCATGGCACTGCCAGGGGCTTGGGGCCAACTTAACCAAAACATTATACGTAGGCATCCTTAACAAGCTAGGTAAGAGGCCTAGATGTCCCGATGATATTGGAGATGGCCTTGTAGGATTTTATGGGCAAAGAAACAGGAAATAGATGATTTTGGGAACTTTTCTTGGGTGTTAGTCCACGGTTCCTGCACTGCCCGGGGCTTGGGGCCAAATTTTCTAAACAATAATACCGAGGGATCCATAATGAGCCAAACAAGAGGCCTAGCTGGCCCGACGGGGTTGGAGATGACCGTGTAGGAATTTATGGGCCAAGGAATAGGAAACAAATGATTTTGGTAGTTTTTCGTGGGTATTAGACCATGGTCCTGGCGCTGTCAGGGTGGGCCAACTTTTTTAAAAAATTATACTAAGGAGTCCATAACAAGCCATGCTAGAGGTGCAGGTTTCCCGGCAGGGTCGGAGATGGTCTAGTAGGATTTTTTGAGCCAAGGAATAGGAAACAGGTGATTTCAACAGTTTTTCGTGGGTACTAGCCCACGATTCCTGGCGGTATTTTTCTCAAAGAATTATACTGAGGAGTTCCTAAAAATCCAGGCAAGAGGACCAGGTGGCTCGGCGGGGTTGGAGATGGCCTGGTAGGATTTTATGAGCTAAGGAATAAGAAACAGGCAATTTCAATAATTTTTTGTGGGTGTTAGCGCACGTTCCTCGTGCTGCCTCGGGCTCGGGGTCAAATTTCCCAAAAACAAATTCTGAGTGGTCCTTAACGAGCTAGGAAAGAGGCCTAGCTGGTACGACGGGGTTATAAATAGCCTGGTAGGATTTTATGGGCCAAGGAATAGGAAATAGGGGATTTTGAGAATATTTCGTCTGTGTTATCCCATTGTTCCAGGCGCTGCTAGGGGCTCAAGGACAACTTTCTCAAAATTTTATACCAAAGGGTACGTAATGAGCCAGGCATGAGGTCCAGGTGTCACGGATGGTTTGAAGATGGCCTGGTAGGATTTTATGGACAAGGGAACAGGAAAAAGACAATTTCAGTAGTTTTTCGTCGGTATTAGCCCACGGTTCCTGGCGTTGCCCACGACTTAGGGTTAACTTTCCCAAAATATTCTACCGAGGGGTCTGTAACGTGCCAGGAAAGAGGCCCAGCTAGCCCGATAGGGTCTGAGATGACGTGGTAGGATTTTATGGGCCAAGGAATAGGAAACATGCTATTAGGGCAGTTTTTCGTCGGTGTTAGCCCACAGTTGCTTTCTCTGCTCAGAGCTCGGACCTAATGTTCTAAAAAAATTATATCGAGGGATTTGTAACGAGATAAGAAGTAGGCCTAGGTGTCCCAGCGGGGTTAGAGATGGCCTGGTAGGATTTTATGGGCCAAGGAATAGGAAACAGATAATTTGAAAATTGTTTGATGGGTTTTAGCCCATGGTTCCTAGTGCTGCTCGGGGCTTGGGGCTAATTTTCCCAAAATATTATATCGAGAGGTCCTCAACGAGCCAAGCAAGAGGCCCAATGGCCCTACGAGATTGAAGACGTCCTTGTAGGAATTTATGGGCCAAGGAATAGAAAATAGACAATTTTGGTAGTTTTTCGTGTGTTTTAGCCCACAGTTCCTACGCTGCTTGGGGCTTGGGGCCAAATTTCCCAAAATATTATACCGAGGGGTTCGTGACGAGCTAGGAAAGAGGCCTAGCTGGCCCGATGGGGTTGGAGATGGCCTGGTACGATTTTATGGGCCAAGGAACATGAAATAAATGATTTAGGTAGTTTTTTATGGGTTTTATCCCACGATTCCTGGCGCTGCCTTGGGCTCAGGAAAACATTTCCCCAAAATATATACCCAGGAATTGATAATGAACTAGGCTAGAGACCCAAGTGTCCCAGCGGGGTTAGATATGACCTGGTAGGATTTTATGGGCCAAGGAACAGGAAATATGCAATTTGGGTAGTTTTTCGTGTGTGTTAGCCCACGGTTCTTGGCGCTGCACGAGGCTCAGGGCTAACTTTCCAAAAATATCATACCGAGGGGTCCTTAAATATCTAAGCAAGTGGCCCAGGTGGCTCGATGGGATTTGAGATGGCCAGGTAGGATTTTACCAGTTAAGGAACTGGAAACAAGTGATTTTTGCAATATTTTATGGGTGTTAGCCCACGGTTCGTGGTGCTGCCCCGGAGCTTGGGGCCAAATTTCTTGAAAATTAACCTTGAGGGGTCCGTAATGATCAGGGAAAGAGGCTCAGCTGTGTTTCCAGGGTTAAAGATGGCATTGTCGGATTTTATGGGACAAGGAATAGGAAACAAACAATTTTGATTGTTTTTCATGGGTGTTAACCCACGGTTTCTGGCGTTGCTCAGATATTGGGGCTAACTTTCCCAAATATTTATATCAAGGAGTCTATAACGAGAAAGGAAAGAGGAACAGAGGGACCGACAGGGTTGGATATGTCTTGGTAGGATTTTATGGGCCAAGGAATTGGAAATAAGCGATTTTGACAGTTTTTCATGGGTGTTAGCTCACGGTTCCTAGAGCTTCTCGGGGCTTGGGGAAAAATTTCCTGAAAAATTATATCAAGGGGTCCGTAACGAGCCAGGCAAGAGGCCCTAGTAGCCTTGCAGAGGTTGAGATGGCCATGTAGGATTTTATGGGCCAAGGATCAAGAAATGGACTATTTGGGCAATTGTTTGTAGGTTTTAGCCCACGGTTGTTGGCGCTGCCTGAGGCTCGGGGCCAAATTTTCCAAAAAATTATATTGAGGAGTTTGTAATGAGCTAAGAAAGAGGCTAGGTGGCTCAGAGGGGTTGGAGATGGCCTGGTAGGAATTTATGGGCAAAGGAATAGGAAAAAGGCAATTTGGGTAGTTTTTCATGGGTATTTGCCCATGGTTACTAGCGCTGCCCGGGGCTCGAGGAAACCTTTCCAAAAAACTTGTACTGAGGGGTCCTTAACAAGCCACTCAAGATGCCCAGGTGTCCCGATGGGGTTTTAGATGGCTCGATAGGATTTTATGGGCTAAGGAAAAAGAAACAGGCAATTTTGGCAACGTTTTGTGGGTGTTAGCCCACGGTTCCTGGCGCTGCACAGTGCTCGGGGCCAAATTTCCTTAGAAATTATATTGAGGGGTCTATAACAAGACAATAAATAAGCCCAACTAGCTTCTAGGGGTTGGAGATGGCCTGGTAAGATTCTATGGGCCAAGGAACAAGAAATAAATTATTTCAGCAGTTTTTTATTGGTGTTTGCCCACGATTCCTGGCACTACCACGGGATCGATGGAAAATTTCCCAAAAAATAATACCGAGGGGTCCAAAACAAGCTACGCAAGAGGCTGAGGTGGCCTAACAGGGTTGGAAATGGCCTGGTAGGATTTTATGGGCAAGGAAAAGGAAATAGGCAATTTCGACAATTTTTCATGGGTGTCAGCCCACGATTCATGGAGATGCTTGGGGATTGGGGAAAACTTTCCTAAAAAATTATACCATCATATTGGTAACAATCCAGGTAAGAGGCTCAGGTGTCTCAACGGGGTTAGAGATGGCCTGGTAGGATTTTATGGGCCAAGGAACAGGATAGAGGTGTTTTCAAAAGTTTTTTGTGGGGGTTAGCCCATAGTTCCTGCCACTGCTCGGGGCTAGAGGTTAAATTTTTTGAAAAGTTATACCGAGGGGTCTGTAACAAGCCATGTAAGAGTACTAACTAGCCCGATTGGGTTGGAGATGTCCTGGTAGGAATTTATAGGCCAAGGACTAGGAAAGAGGTGATTTGGACAATTTTTCATGTGTGTTAGTCCACGGTTCAAGGTGCTAGCAGGGGTTTGGGGCCAACTTTCCCAAATAATTATACCAAGGGGTCTGTAACAAGCTAGGAAAGAGGTCCAGGTGGCCCGATGGGGTAAGAGATGTCCTGTTAGGATTTTAAGGGCCAAGGAACAGGAAACAAACAATTTGGGTAGTTTTTATGGGTGTTATCCCACAGTTCCTGGCGCTGTCCTAAGCTCGGGGCAAAATTTCCTGAAAATTTATACCGAAGTGTCTGTAACAAGCCAGGAAAGAGGACCATCTAGCTCAGCGAGGTTGTAAATTGCTTGGTAGGACTTTATGGGCCAAAGAAAAGGAAATAGGCAATTTTTGCAATTTTTCATGGCTGTTAGCCTACCATTCCTAGCACTGCCCGGTGCTCAGGGCCAAATTTCCTAAAAACAAATATCGAGGGGTCTATAATGAGCTAGCCAAGAGGCCCAGGTAACCTGGTGGGGTTGGATATAGCCTGGTAAGATTTTATGGGCTAAGGAAATGGAAATATGCAATTTGGGTAGTTTTTTATGGGTGTTAGCCCACGGTTCCTAGTGCAGCCAGGGGCTCGGGGCCAAATTTTCCAAAAGATCATACTGAGATGTCTGTAACAATCCAGACAAGAGTCCCGAGTGGCCTGGCGAGGTTGGAGATGGACTAGTAGGATTTTATGGGCCAAGGAATAGAAAATAGGCGATTTTGATAGTTTTTCATGGGTGTTAGCTCACGGTTCATGGCGATTCCTGGGGATCAGGGAAAATATTCCTGAAAAATTATACCGAGGGGTCCGTAATGAGCCAAGCAAGAGGCCCAGGTGGCTCGATGGGGTTGTAGATGGCCTGGTGGGATTTTATGGGCCAAGGAATAGAAAAAAGGCAATTTCGATAGTTTTTTGTGGGTGTCAGCCCAGGAATCCTGGCGCTGCTCGAGGCCAAAATTCTAAAAAGTTATACCGAGGATTTTTTAACGAGCTACGCAAGAGGTCTATACTGCCCGACAGGGTTGGAGATGGCATGGTAGGATATTATGGGCCAAGGAACAGGAAACAATTGATTTCGATAGTTTCTCGTGGGTGTTAACCAATGGTTTCTGGCGCTGCCTACGGCTCGAGGCCAATTTTACCAAAACATTATCCCGAGGGGTACGTAACGAGCTAGGAAAAAGGCCCAGCTTGCCCGACAGGGTTGGAGATGGCATAGTACGATTTTATAGGCCAAGGAATAGGAAATAAGCAATTTTAGTATTTTTTTGTGGGTGTTTGCCCACGGTTCCTGGCACTGCCTGTGGCTTGAGGCCAACTTTCCCAAAACATTATACTGAAGGGTTTGTAACAAGCCAGGAAAGAGGCCCAGGTGGCTTGATGGGGTTGGAGATGGCCTGGTAAGATTTTATGGGCCTAGGAATAGAAAATAGGTGATTTAAATAATTTTTTGTGGGTGTTAGCCCATGGTTCCTAGCGCTGCTCGTGCCTTGGAGAAAAATTTACCAAAAATTTATACTGAGGGGTCCTTAATGAGCCAAGAAAGAGTCAAGGTGGCCCGACGCGATTGGAGATGGCCTTGTAGGATTTTAAGGGCCAAGGATCAGGACACAAGTGATTTTGGCAAGTTTACTTGGGTATTAACCCACGGTTCCTGGCACTGTCTGGGGCTCGGGGCCAAATTTTCTAAAAAATAATACTGAGGGGTCTGTAATGAACAAGGAAAGAGGTGTAACTTGCCCACGGGATTGGAGATAGCCTGGTAGAATTTGATGGGCAAAGGAACAAGAAACAAACAATTTTGGCAACTTTTTGTGGGTGTTAGCCGGTTCCGGGCGCTGCCAGGGTCTCGGGACCAACATTCCCAAACAATTATACTGAGGGATCCATAACAAGCCAAGCAAGAGGACCAGGTTACTTGACGGGGTTGGAGATGGTCTGGTAGGAGTTTATGGGCCAAGGAATAGAAATAGGCGATTTTGATAGTTTTTGGTGGGTGTTGGCCCACGATTTCTGGCGCTGCTTGGGGCTCGGAACCAAATTTCACAAAGAATTATACCTAGCTTTCCTGAACGAGCTAGGAATGAGGCCCTGCTGGCCCAAAGGGGTTGGAGATGGCCTGGTAGGATTTTATGGGCCAAGGAACAGGAAATAAGCGATTTCGACAATTTTTTATGGGTGTTACTATATAGTTCCTGGTGCTTTTCGGTGCTCTAGGACAAATTTCCCAAAAGCTTATATTGAGGGGTCCGTAATAAGCTAGGCAAGAGGCTCAACTATCCTGATTTGGTTATAAATGTCCTGGTAGGATTTTATGGGCCAAGGAATAGGAATCAAATGATTTGGGTAGTTTATTAAGGGTGTTAGGTCACAGTTCTTGGTGCTGCCAGGGTCTCGAGGCTAGCTTTCCTGAAACATTATACTGAGTGGTACATAACAAGCCAGGAATAAGACCCAGGTGTCCCCGCTGGATTAGAGATGGCCTACTAGGATTTTATGGGCCAAGGAATAGGAAAAAGACAATTTTGACAGTTTTTCGTATGTGTTAGCCTACAATTCCTGGCGTTTCCCAGGGCTCGAGTCTAACTTTCTCAAACAATTCTACCAAGGAGTCTATAACGAGCCAAGAAATAGTTCCATCTAGCTCGACAAGATTTGAGATGGCCTGGTAGGATTTTATGGGCTAAGGAACAGGAAACAGGTGATTTCAGTAGATTTTTGTGGGTTTTAGCTCACGGTTCCTATTGCTGCAAGGGACTCGGGACCAACTTTGCCAAAATATTATACAGAGGGGTCCGTAATGAGCCACGACAAGAGGCCCAGGTTTCCCGGTGATGTTAGAGATGGCCTGGTAGGATTTTTTGGGCCAAAGAATAAGAAACAAATGATTTGGGCAATTTTTCATAGATGTTAGCCCACAGTGTCTGGCGCTGCCTGTGGCTCGGGGAAATATTTCTTGAAAAATTATACCGAGGGATCCATAACAAGCTAGGCAAGAGGCCCAGGTGGCCCAACAGGGTTGGAGATGGCCTGGTATGATTTTATGGGCCAAGGAATAGGAAAAATTCAATTTTTGTAATTTTGTATAGGTGTTAGCCCACGATTCTTGGCGCTGCTCAGGGATCGAGGCCGAATTTCCAAAATATTATATTGAGAGGTCTATAACTAGCTAGGAAAGAGGCCTAGCTAGATCGGCGGGGTTGGAAATATCCTAGAAGGATTTTATGGGACAATGAATACGAAAAAGGCAATTTTGATAGTTTTTCATGGGTGTTAGCCCACGGTTCCTGGCGCTGCTCAGGTCTTGGGGCCAACATTTCTGAAACATTATACCAAGGGGTTTGTAACGAGCCAAGGAACACATATAGCTGGCCCGGTGGGGTTGGAGATGTCCAGGTAGGATTTTATGGGCCAACAAATAGGAAATAGGCTATTTAAGCTATTTTTCGTGGGTGTTAGCCTACGATTCCTGGTGTTGGCCGGGGCTCGGGGCCAATTTTTCCAAAACATTTTACTGAGTTCATAACAAGCCATGCAAGAGGGCCAGCTGGCGCTCGACAGTGTTCGAGATGGCCTGGTAGGATTTAATGTTCCAAGGAACAGGAAAAAGATAATTTCAACTATTTTCCGTGGATGTTAGCCCACAGTTCCTAGAACTGTATGAGACTCGAGACCAAATTTCTAAAAATATAATATTGAGCGGTCCATAACGAGCCAGGAAAGAGTCTCAAGTATCCGAGTATGGTTGTAGATGGCCTAGTAAGATTTTATGGGCCAAGGAACAAGAAACATGCAATTTTGGTAGTTTTGTTTGGTGTCAGCCCACAGTTCCTGGCGCTACTCGGGGCTAACTTTACAACAAAATTATACTAAGGGGTCCGTTACAAGAATGACAAGAGGCCTAGCTGGCCTAGCAGGGTTGGAGATGGCCTGATAGGATTTTATGGGCCAAGGAACAGGAAACAAGCGATTTTGACAGTTTTTTGTGGGTGTTAGCCGACGGTTCCCGACTCTACTGGGGGTTCGAGGCCAAATTTGTAGAAATATTACACTTAGGGGTCCGTAAAGAGCTTTGAAAGAGCCCCATCTAGCTCGATGGGGTTGGAGATGGCTTGATAAGATTTTATTGGCCAAGGAATAGGAAACAGGCAATTTGGGCAGTTTTTTGTGGGTGCTAGCCCACGGTTCCTACTGTTGCCTGGGGCTCGGGTACAAATTTCCCAAAATATTATACCAAGGGTCCTTAACGAGCCAAGCAAGTGGCCCAGCTGGCCCAACAGGGTTAGAGATGACCTGGTAGGATTTTATGGGCCAAGGAACAATAAAAAGGATATTTTGACAATTGTTTGTGGGTGTTAGCCCATAGTTCCTGCCGCTGCCCGGGGCTCAGGGCCAAATTTTCTAAAACATTATATCAAGGGATCAGTAACGAGCCAGGAAAGAGGCCCAACTATCCCGGTGGGGTTGGAGGTGGCCTGGTAGGATTTTAGTGGCCAAGGAACAAGAAAAAGACGATTTCAATAGTTTTTCGTGGGTGTTAGCCCTTGGTTCCTCCTGTCACTGCTCAGGGCTTGGGGAAAACATTCTTGAAAAATTATATCGAGTGGTCCATAACAAGCCAAGAAAGAGGATTTGGTGTCCCGATGGAGTTGGATATGACCTAGTATGATTTTATGACCCAAGGAACAGAAAACATGCGATTTGCGTTATTTTTTGTGGGTGTTAGCCCGAGGTTCCTTGCGCTGCCTAGGGCTCGGGGCCAAATTTATAAAAACATTATACCAAGGGCTCCCTAACGAGCCAGGTAGGGGGCCTAGTTGGCCTAGTGGGGTTGGAGATGGCCTAGTAGGATTTTATGCGCCAAGGAACAGAAAATAGGTGAATTGGGCAGTATTTCGTGGGTGTTAACCCACAGATCCTGGGGCTGCCCGGGGCTCAGGGACAACTTTCCCAAAAAATTATACCGAGAAGTCCGTAATGATCTAGGCAAGAAACCCAGGTGGCCAAGCAGGGTTGAAGATGACCTAGAAGGATTTTATGGGCCAAGGGACAGGAAACAAGTGATTTCTTTTATGGGTGTTAGCCCACGATTTCAGGGGCTTCCTGGGGCTCAGGGCCAACTTTCTCAAAAAATTATACTGAAGGGTCTATAACAAGCAAGGCAAGTGGCTCAGCTGGCCCAGCAGGGTTGGAGATGGTTTGGTGAGACTTTATGGAACAAGTAACAGGAAACAAACAATTTGGGCAGTTTTTCGTGTGTGTTAGCCCATGGTTCCTGGCGCAGCCCCGTGCTCGGGGCCAACTTTCTCAAAATATTATACCGAGGGGTCCTTAATGAGCCAGGAAAGAGGCCCAGGTGGCCCGATGGTGTTGGAGATGGTCTGGTAGAATTTTATGGGCTACGGAACAGGAAACAAGTGATTTGGGCAGTTTTTCATGGGTGTTAGCCCATGGTTCCTGGTGTTGCCCGGGTCCCGGGCCAATTTTCCCAAAACATTATATCGAGGGGTCCTTAAAGATCCATGAGAGAGGCTAAAGTGGTCTGGTAAGGTTGAAGATAGTCTGGTATAATTTTATGGGCAAAGGAATAGGAAATATACAATTTTGGAAATTGTTTAGGGGTGTTAGCCCATGGTTCCTGGCGCTACCCGGGGCTCAGGGCCAAATTTCCCAAAATATTATACTGAGGGGTTCGCAATGAGCCAAGAAAGAGGCCCAGGTGTCCCGAAGGGATTTGAGATGACCTTGTATGATTTTATGGGCCAAGGAACATGAAATAAGCAATTTTGGTAATTTTTCATGGGTGTTAGCCCACGGTTCCAGGCAATGTTCGGGGCTCAGGGTCGAATTTCACAAAAAATTATACCAAGGGATTCGTGACATGCCAAGAAAGAGGCCCAGCTTGGCCAGCGAGGATGGAGATATGCTGGTAGTTATGGTCCAAGGAACAGGAAATAGGTTATTTCAACAGTGTTTTTGGGTATTAGCCCACGGTTCTTGTCCCTGCCAAGGGCTCGGGGATAACTTTCACGAAAATTATACTGAGGAGTCCATAATGATCCAGGAAAGAGATCCAGCTGGACTGACGGGGTTGGAGATGACCTAGTAGGATTTTATGGGTCAAGGAATAGGAAACAAACAATTTGGGTAGTTTTTCGTGGGTGTTAGCCGATGGTTCCTTGGGTTGCCTCGGGCTTGGGGCTAACTTTCATAAAATAATATACCGAGAGATCAATAACGAGCTAGGAAAGAGGCCCAGGTGGCCTGG
>JBCEWC010008667.1:0-19687 GCA_038996855.1 Solanum aculeatissimum | reverse complement strand
AAGAGTTATAAGAATGGTTAAATATAGCAAGTACAATCAATGATGCAATTCAAATGAGATGTGTGTATGTAAAGCATGGGGTGGAATCACGACTTTCGCAGAGCCAGTGTACACATCTATCAAGCTAAAGCTACCAGAAAGAACCTGGGGGCATCACAGGCCATGTATTGAAATCTCTCAAGTGTCACAATATCTCAACCTTGCCACCTCCGCATGGTCAAGGGGTTTTAGAAAGTGGTACAATCTTCTCCTTGCCACCTGCCCATGGTCAAGGAATTTTGAAAAGGTGGTACAACATCTCAAAAAGTGGTACATCTCACCCTTGACACTTTCCCATGATCAAGGGGTGGTACAAATGAAATATGAGATGAATGTATGTCAATACCACAAATCAAGGTATATAACAACAATATAATAAGAATATAGATAAATAACTATCATAGAATCATGAAAATAGTGTCAAGTGTCACAATTGGAACCACAAGCCATCACCATGTCTCAAAGTACCACATTTTCCCAAATAACCAAAATATATCGATAATATCAGACTCCCCAAGTCCCCAAAATGTGCATATAATTACTGGAAGTACCTCAAATACCATCAATTATCACAAAGTTTCTCAAATAATATCACAAGTCTCATATTATCACCCCCAATATCCAAAGGTGTCTCAAATATCAAGGAAACATCTCAATTTGCCAATTAATCCACAATTTACCCCAATTCCAATACAACTAATATCACATTTTTACCAAAATACTATCATATCAATCCAATTACTCATGTAGCAATCCAAATCTTGCAATTATCATATAAACATATAAAATAACTCAAATATAGTCCCAAAAAGATTAGCCAAACCTATCTCGATGCTGAAATTACACTCAAACCAAGCTTTCGATCAACTCAAACCTCGAAATGAGCTCCAAATCAACCAACAACTATCAAGAATAGATTATATGCATCAAGATATGAATTTTGATATCCATATTGGCACAAATTGGACTTAGATGCAAAATAATCATAATTAGGTCTAAATTCTGAAGTTCTTCAATTTGGAAATAAACTCAAATTCTACGTGAAAAAATGAATCTGTGGGTGCAAACCACACTAAAATTGAGCTCAAATTGAGGGAGAAATCAACAATTAAAGTTTCCAAATCAAATACATGGAACTCCAAATTTTAAATATCCAAAATCATGAATTCCAAGATAAAATCAAGAGAAAAGTAATGAAAATTAATTAATTTGATGATAGAAACACTTACCCAAAAGTTTTCCACAAAACTCCTCATCAAAATTGCCCAAAAAAGAGCTATAAAATGTTAAAGATGGAGGAAATGGGTGTTTTCTCGGAATAAAATAGTTCAGGTATAAATTGTACTCCACAAATGCAAATAGGGACCGACGAACGCGGAGCCCAAAGAAATACTGACCTTTATAAATGCAGAAGGTTCACAAACATAACCTCCATGAACATGGGGAGCTAGGCCACAAATGAAAAAAAGGAAAGAAGGGTACTCTGCGAACGTGGAGAAGGGGTCGTGAATACGGAGACCAAAATAAGTTGCACCAAATCAGAAAAACCAGCTCAAATTCAAAGCTCATAATGGACCCCCGAGGTCCATTTGAAACCTAACTTACACAAAGAAGACGTGTATTCCTGCCAGAAACAACAATTCAAACTCAATAGAATTAACAGAATTTGATTATAACATCTCCTCGACCCAGTTATGGTAAAGCTCGTTAAAACTAGTTTAAAACTCAAAATACAAAAACTACTCTCAGAAACTCCAAAAGTTATAATGAGACCATGTACAGCGTTAGTTTCACCATTTGGAACCACTGGAATTGTCAGAATTTTGATTAAAGCTTTCGAACTCCGAATGTTGATCAAAGTCAAATTTAGGCTTTAGAATCAATTGGAAATGCAACTTTGGGTCAAAAATTCTCATTTTAACTCCAAATTCAATTTCGTAACTTCTCCTATATCAAATTATATATTTCGGAGATAATGGAATTGATAGATTTCTAATCCGACACCCAAAACATATAATACCATAAAAACTCACTTTTTCAACAACTTACACTTCCAAAAATGTAAAGACTCATATTTTCACTTTTAAAACACAAGATCTCAGTTCAAACAATATAGATAGTTCAAAATAGGTCCAAAGAAACTTACAAAAGAGAAAAATAATAATTTTCATAGACAAGCTCAAAGATGATCAGCAAGGTCATTACAGATTATAAACTCGTTTCAACTTTATTTTCAAATTAATTTTCACTAGTGGTTTCTTAATCATGAGAGAAACATTTTCATCTAAAAATTTTCAAATTTTGACATTGATTTCCAGCAGTGAATTTTAGATAATTTTGCTCTTTTTCTTTCAATTGCTTGATTTTCGTGTTATTGGTTTCGTATTGTGATTGTGAATTCATTTTCGCGTAGATCATCGGATTTATTTTGGAAGGGGAAAGCACTATCATTGGAGTGATTGATTGTCTAAATTGAGGCAAGTGAATTCTAACCCTTCTTGAGTTTATTGAACTTAGTATTTCCTTTCAATGTCAAACTTGGGGATTAGTGAATTGCTCTAGTGGATATGATTTGGGTAATGGGGATGTGAAAGTTATAAGATGAATGATTTAAATAGTGAAATTATGTCTAATGGTGATTGATCTAGACCAGTGAATTGATATTGTAAGTTGGTCTTGTAATGCCAAATGTTGAGAATGTAAAAATATTCATGTTGTTCTACTTGTTGAACTTTTATTCATGATATATGAAATTGTCCAATGAAGTGCTTTATGTGAAATATTGAGATAAATGTGTAATCGAGATATTGTTGAATTTTTTAAACTACGTGTTGTGAAATATGGAGTAAATGATTAATAGTCCTAAGTTATGATGACAATTCAATTATTGAAAAACTTTGAGCTATGATATGATATGATTAATATGTAATGTGTTGATGATGACACAAATATTGAAAGTATAATGAAAGTGATTGATGATTCAGGAATAAATGATATATGTGGATATCTTACTTATTATTATATTTGTGAAAGTGATTATTGTATTGTGATGTCATATATTTACTTGATGTCCCATTGATCATGAAAATCCAAAGACAAAAGTTTTTGGCTACAAAAGAAAAGAAATAAATAAAAAGCCAAAGGGAAATGGTTCTGGCTAAATGATAATGATATTGATTTGACATCATTTTGTATGTATGGATAATATTGATTCTTGAATACTCTCCTACCTATCTGATATACTCTTATGTGATGTATTGAAAAGCCTAATGAAAATGGTTCAGGCTAGAAAAGAAATGAAAAGTTGATGGAAATAGTTATGGCTAGAAAACAAAACAAAATAAAAGAAATGAAAAGCCAATGGGAAATGGTTCTGACTAGATATAAAAGTAAATATTGATGGTAAATAGTTCTAACGGATACATGGTCCATGTGCGACCCCTATGGATTCTAATCTAATTATATCAGTGGATATGTATCATAGGACAGACATGAAATATGACAACTTGACATTTGCATCACATTGCTTGAATTTCATTCCATGTTATATAATTTTTCTCTTGAAGTTGATGTATGTAATAAAGTGTGATGTATTGAAAGACTTGAATCTTTTATATTGTTGTGATTGAACTATTGATATTTTGTGTACATGTTGATGACTCGAATATTATACATTGTTAGGGTTGAACTATTAAAAATTTATGACATATGATGAATGACTTGAGACACTATAATATGAGATTGTAAATATTTATATTATCTATACTATGTATGTTGGTTGTAACGATCTCTAGTTTAGGAGCTTTGAGTGCAGAAAAGTTGGGAAGAAAAATGACCTAAAGTCTAGTTTATGGGGTCACTTATGGCCCGTAGGTGTACATATGCTCCATAAGTTAGGTATGTGAACATAAACATCAAGAAAGGAAAAAGGTTACCAAGTATGGGGTAACCCACGGATTAAGATAAGGCTCGTAGGATTTGTTATGGCCCTAGATGAGTTTGTGAGTGGGGCCACTATATGAAGGAAATTTGTAGTTTTTTTTAAAGGTAACCTACGTGTTACCAAACATCCCGTAAAGAGGGATACGGCTCGTATCCTAAGTTCATGGTTTTGGGTCCACCAAAGTCAGATTCTAGGATCTCAGATGTGATACCAGATGAAAGGGATGTAGGGCTCGTGAGTTAACTTATGGCCCATAGTTGGAATTTTGTAAGTCGAATATGGCAGTATTAATGAGGGGTAATTTTGTCATTTCCATCCTTTCTATTCCTAAACTATGTCATTTTGGGGATGGGAAAGGGGTCCTAACCTAGCCTTAAAGTCCTAATATCACCTCTCATTCCCTCATTCTTTCAATTCCAAATTTCTATAAGGCAAAGGGCTCTCAAGAACAAGTACAGGAGAGAACTAAGGTTTCCAAATTCTCCCCCAAAGTCTACAAGTTTATTTGTCTCTAATTCTTCCAAAGTATATAAGTTTATTTATGGGTATCCTTCCACCCATAAAGTCTCATTTCAAGTATTTTACCTTTTATTTAAGTTCCTTTGAGATATTATGCATATTTTATTAATTTCATGGTAATTTAAATTATTAAATGATATTCATGATACGTTGTGATTATTTTACGAAGTATATTTGCATATTTGAGCTATCGATGATGACTCCATGATAGGTTTTGATAATGATGAAGTGTGAGTATTTTTCGTTGGTCCTTTAAAAGAGATTTTGCCTTATGTTTCATGTGATTTATGATTGTTCCATTATAAATCTAAGCCCAACTAGTTTTCAAAGTGAAGCTTGCATGATTTAAGATGATGAATAGGGTATAAAAGATGAGTTTAAAAGCTAAATTGGTCAAATATATAAGCATGTTGACAATTTTCCTAAAGATGTTTAAGAAAGGTCTCCAAGATGAAAGAATAATACTCACTTGGTGGTTCCTAAGTTTGAGCTACTCTTATGATTTCTACTTATGATTCAAAGTTATATTTTAAAGATTTTGTGGGATGACTTAGCAATGAATGTGGCATTAAGGTGGGGTTCGATAAGGGAACCTTAGAAGAAATACTTTGTCACATTAACTATTTGCCACTATAGGAGCCCTTGTAGACTAGACTAGTGGATCCACCTAGGCCATTTATGTTATTATGATGCATGCAAAGTTTATGGAGTTCCACCCGGCAAGTGCTCTCCTCGTGACAATGTAGGGAGTTATGTTGGATTCCATGTAGTAGCTCACATGGTCTTAAATATCAGTTAAGATCTACTCCCACAAGTATATGACTCTATGATGTGATTTTATTACGTATATCTCTTATGCATTTATTCCTATTCATATTGATCCATGTCCTTATTTCATGCATGAGTTTACATTGATCTTATTTACTATGTATATGTTATATTTATGAATGATGGTATTACAATTTCAATGCATTGTATTGCATCTCACCTACTTAGTATATTTTAAAAGTACTAACACATATTTTTCCTGCATGATTTAATCATCTAAGGACAGGCACTTCTCCACCAACTCAAGTCTAGTTTTCAGCATCCAAGACTAGTATTTTATTATGGTGAGCCCTTAGTTCAGTACTCTACCTCTTTCCTTCCTAGCTAGTACTTTTAATGTAACTTATGGCCCTTTTAAGGACTTTACATTCTATGTTGCTTTATTATGGATTCTTTTCTGTTTGATGGAAACCAATCATACCAGTTCTGTCTAACGATGTAGTTGGTCTGCTTATGGACAAAATGAATGTTAGTTATTTCAATTCTTTTTAATGTTGCTTGATTGCTCAAAATGACCCATAGTCCTCTTTTCCATTAATTTTCTGCAAAACGTTTTATTTAATGCCTATGAATGATTTAGATGTTGAGATGGCTTGGGTGAGGTGCCTTCGGGTACCTCATTTTCCATGTGACGACTAGGCCCCTAGGTTAGGTCATTACAAACTTGGTATCCAAGCACGAGATTTTTAAAATGTTCCTCGGATGTCCATGCATACCCCCTAACAAAGAGTCTCATTCAAGGGTGTGAAACGTGCCACTATCTTGAGTGAGAGGCTATGAGATGGATTAGGAAAGTCTTTCCTTATTTCTTATTCATGTCACACCTTAGAACTGAATAAGGTTTTCCACTAACTAACGATGGCCCATTTGTTATTTCTAGATCATGCCGCCACAAAGAGCTCCCCATTAGCAACGTACTCTGGACCAAGTCCCTCCACTCCAGAAGGACAATAGAGTGTCTCGTGTAGAGTTTTGAGTTGTGTTTACTCTACTGTCCCAAGCATTGGAAAACCAAGCCAATCAGGAGATAGTCGTACCTCCATAAGTGCCAACCCCAGCTGCCAAAGTATGTGACTATATACGGATGAATCTACCAGAATTCTATAAGTCAAAGATGGATAGGACCCTATTGACTTCAATGAGGAGGCTTATCGATTTGTCACGGTGATGTGGAATTTTATCGAAAAAAAATCCAAGTTGGTAGCCTACCAACTCAAGGGAGTGGCTAAGATTTGGTTTGAGCAACGACCGATGAGAGAGGCCAAGAAGCGGTTCCAATCAATTGGGAAGAATTCAAATGTTCTTTATTGGACCAATTCTTCCCCATTGATCTTATGGAGGCGAAGGTCAAAGAGTTTATAAACTTAAGGCAAGTGTGAGGGAGTATCCCCTCAAATTTACAAAGCTATCAAGGTATGCTCCCTTTATGGTAGCTGATCCAAGGGCTCATATGAGAAAGTTTATTTCTGGTGTCTCCGAGTTGATCTCCAAGGAATTCAAGATGGCCATGTTGGTCAAGGAGATAGACATCTCCCGCCTAATGACTTATGCTGAACAAATTGAAGAGGAGAAACTTCGAGAAAGAGCAGGGAGTCCAAGAGAGCTCGTGTTGATAGTGGGAACTATTCTTACCAAAGGGGTAGTGGCCATAAGTTCCAAGGTAGCCAAAATCAAAGTGGTCAAGTATCCACCAATACTCCTCCCCAGACGACCAAGGATAAAAGTGTTGCTCCAAATCCCAAAAGTCCTAATTGCTCCAAGTGTGGAAGACCCAACAAGGGGGAATGCTTAGTTAGGTCCAATGCTTGTTTCACTTGTGGGAAGCACAGCCACTCTAATAAGTATTGTAGGAGTGGAGGAACAAAGCCCCAAGTACAAAGGGGTCAAGCCTAAGGCGCCTAAAGGACCAACCAGTTCTATGCACTACATGGTCACCAAGAGATTGAAG
Source organism: Solanum aculeatissimum (assembly GCA_038996855.1). Taxonomy (NCBI): domain Eukaryota; kingdom Viridiplantae; phylum Streptophyta; class Magnoliopsida; order Solanales; family Solanaceae; genus Solanum; species Solanum aculeatissimum. Next base: position 12,410 of record JBCEWC010008667.1, on the reverse strand, counting down.
AAGCTTTGGACGTGATAACTAGTATGTTAAGAGTTTTTTATTTGAATGCATATGCACTTTTGGATCCAAGAGCAAGTTTATTTTTTGTAACCCCATTCCTTTCTAATAAGTTCCATGTGTGTCCCAAATTTCTCCATGAACCCTATGAGGTAAGTAACCCTATAGAAGAGTCTTTCATAACCTGAACAATCTACAAAAGTTTTCTCGTTTCTATCTTGCATAAAGTAATTCCATGTGATTTAGTTAAGCTTTCTATGGTGGAATTTGATGTGATTCTTTGTATGGATAGCTTGCACGCTTCCTATGCTTCCATCGACTGTAGAACCCATAGGGTCAAATTCTAATTCCCTAATTAGCCTATTCTTAAGTGAGAGGGTAGTAACTCTTCATGTAGGGGTCGGTTTATCTCTTTCATAAAGGCTCATAAAATGATTTCCTACGGGTGTATCTACCATATGGTAAGAGTCAAAGATGTCTACACCAAACTTCCTTCTCTTTATTCGGTCCTTGTTGTAAATGAGTTCCCTAATGTATTTCTAGATGAGTTACCGGGTATTCCTATAAAAATGGAAATAGACCTTAGCATAGATCTCTTGCTCGATACGCAGCCTATATCAATCCTTTTGTACAGAATGGCCCCCACAGAGTTAAAGAAATTAAAGGAGAAACTAAATAAATTATTGGAGAAGGGTTTAATTAGGCCTATTCGGTCCCCATGGGGTTTCCCGATGTTGTTTGTGAGAAAAAAGGATGGGTCACTCCATATGTGCATTGACTACTAACAACTTAATAAGGTCACCATCAAGAATAAGAATCCCATTTCGAGAATAGATTATTTGTTTGATCAATTACGAGGGGCTATTCACTTCTCCAAAGTTGTCTTGAGATTTGGGTATCACCAATTGAGGATAAGGGAAAGTGACATTCCTAAGATGGCTTTCCGAACTAGGTATTATATCTTTGAGTTCGAGGTGATATCATTCGGCCTCACCAATGCTCCTGCGATCCTTATGGACCTCATGAATAGAGTGTTTAAGACCTATCTCGATATGTTTGTTGTGGTGTTTATTGATGATATACTTATCTACTCCCGAGGTAAGTAAGAGCATATGGAACACTTGAGGGTGGTATTGCAAACCCTGAGGGAGCAGAAGCTTCATGCAAAGTTTGATAAATGTGAATTTTGGTTAGATAAGGTTGCCTTCCTTGAGCATGTGGTATCTAGTGAGGGCATCAAAGTTGATCCTAAGAAGACTGAAGCAGTGAGAAACTAGCAAAATCCATTGACTCCTAACAACATAAAGAGTTCCTTGGGCCTAGCTAGTTATTATAAAAGGTTTGTGCAGGACTTCTCCACTATTTTGTATCCACTTACCAAATTAACTTAAAAGAAAACTAAGTTCATGTGGACATATGAATATGAGAGGAGTTTCCAAACTTTAAAGGATCAATTGACTTCAGCTCTAATATTGACATTGCAAGAAGGGAATGATGGGTTTGTCATGTACTGATGCATCGAGTATTGGGTTGGGTGGTGTGCTAATGCAGAAAGGCAAGGTTATTGCTTATGCTTCGAGGTAGTTAAAATTACAAGAGAAGAATTACTCAACTCACGATCTTGAGCTTGTGGCGATAGTGTTTGCCTTAAAGATTTGGTGACATTACTTGTATGGAGTTCATGTGGATGTTTTCACCGACCACAAAAGTCTCCAACACGTATTCACCCAAAGGGATCTTGATTTGAGGAAAAGAAAGGTGGTTAGAGATACTTAAATACTACGACATGAGTGTTAATTACCACCCTAGAAAAGCTTATGTAGTGGCTGACACCCTTAGTAGAGTTTTCATACAAAGTGTCTCACATTGAAGATGATGGAAAAAGGGAGTTATCTAAATATATTCATAGATTGGATAGGTTGGGAGTGAGATTGAGTGCGCCCAGAAATGGTGGTGCAATAGTTGTTTAAGGGTCCACATCTTCCTTAGTTGATGAAGTTAAGGCTAAGCAAGACCTTGATCCTGTGCTGGTTGAGTTAAAAACCTTAGTCAACGATGGAAAGATAAAGTTCTTCTCACAAGGGGAAGATGGTGCACTCCAATATCAAGGTAGGTTGTGTAACACCCCTCATGTATATGGGCTTGGAAAACTAGAAGTTAAGGATTTTTGCTAATGTTGAAACCTACGAGCTAGTTTACAGCCCGTAGAAGCACCTACGGGTCCTAGGTGGTCTCGTGGAAGGAGCCTAGGGAAAATGGAAAATTGGAGGGTTTCTCAAAGTTGACTTACATGTTTTCACACGAGCCCGTATGGTTAACCAAAACCCATAAGTAGGTCTCATAAGTAGAGGCCTTGAGGAACCTAAAAATTATCTAAGTTTGGGTCTCACTATGAAGGGTTCTACGGCATGTAAGTTTATCCACGAGTCGTGTTGCATGTTCATGAGTCAGAAGCTATAATTCCAGTAGCTCATCATTTTTGACACACTGATCCACGAGGCAAGATACAAGTTGTAAGTTGATCCATGGCCCGTAGAAGGGGGTTTTGTAGACAGCTCCAGCAATTTTTAATGAAGAGTGTTTTTTATTTTTCCAATACATCTAAGTCCTAAATACGATATTTTGGTTACTCTAACTACCCTAAACAACTTAACTCCTATAAAGTCCTATCCCTAACTCATTCAAAGCTTTTAATTCACAAATTTCTCTCAAGGGTTCTCAATAATTCTCTCTTGAATTCAAGGGTTCCATTGAAGCTAAAGCTTGAAGGTTTGACTAAGGATTTCCAGATTTTCTTCCCCAATTCTATGGATTCTACTTGAGGTATGTAGGGCTTCATTCATGGATTAGTTTCACCCATGAAGCCCAATCCAAAACCTTCTTTGTATCAAACTTTCATGATGATTTCTTATGGGTTTTTAAGCTGTGATTCTTAATGCATGGATTATGATTCCTATAAGATGTTTTTGACTAATTTTACATGAATTGTGTAAATTTCATGATGAATATGATTTCCAAGCAAAAGTAGATGATTTCAAACATGATTAGGGCTTAATGGTTTGATGTGGGATCCTTTATCAATGATCCACTTTGATTTAATCACATGTTTTCACTATGAATCTTATTAAATTACATGATTATAACTTGGTTATTCATGGACTCACACTTAGCCCTAGTCTCTTATGATAAATCTATGAACTTTTATGCCTATGATCTCAAGCATGAATAACATGTTTTAAATGATGATGATATTATGATAATGATGATGTTATGGAAGCTATGAAAATGCTATGATAAAGAGGGTGCTGAAAACCCTAATGTTTATAATGATGATAATGTGGGAATGCCTACCCACACTATGATGAATAGCTTTATGCATGGACTATTCGTATGATATGATATTCTATGAAAGATTTTGATGACTATTTACGAATTATGAAAGTATGATTTTAATGAAGTATAAACTATGTTGAAAGCTATATATGTATCTATACATAATTTATGTATTCTGTGGTATATGACTTAGCACTGAGAGGGCTTTAGTAGATTTGATAGTCCCGTAACTATGTGCCACCATAGGAATGATATTCATGGTTTATACCATAAAAGTGTGCTAATGGATCCATATAGCTTTTAATAGGCACTCACCATTTTAGGATAAAGCCTAAAGGGTGGAGTCAAATGATTCTCACTTTTCTAGGATAGAGCCTATAGGGTGAGGATCGAGTTTACCTTGGCAAAGTATACTCTTATTAGCTCGATGTAGAGTGAACATCAAAATTCCATGTAATAGTCTGCATGGCCTTATTTATTCCCACAAATGTATGCTAAAGTAATGAAAGGATTTTAATGATATCTCTCCTCATGATTTTAAACTTGTATGCTCATACATATTATGTTCTTATCTTACGGCCTATGATTATGCATATTGATATTATGATGATGTTCTTTGATTCATGGCATACCTACATACTTAGTGTATTCTATGTACTAATGCATACTTCTTTGCTTACATAATCTAACCATGTAGGGATGGACGACGAGGCGACCATTCCATTTCGTGGCTTGTAAGGACCCAAACCTCGGAAGGCCTTAACGATGCTTAAATTTAAAGTTTCTGATATTTTTTTAACAAGGCTCCCTTCTAAGGTCACTCCCACGAGTCGTGGAGAGTGCACGAGTCATGGAGGAAACCATGGATTGACCCTTGTCTTTGTTTGTGACTTCTCATGGCTTAAGAGAGCGTTTTGGGCTTGGTGGCCCTCCATGGTACCTCCCACGGCTTGTGGTCCTCACTACTGGTCATGGAAGGGGCTCATGGTAGGTGCCCCAGTCTTCAATCCAAGAATTTTTCCAAGGCAGCCACCCTTGTATGGGTCGTGAAACCCACAAGGGTCATGGTGGGGTCTCGTGAGGCCCTATCTCAAAATATTATTCTAAGTATCAAATCATTATCTCGAAACTTAGATCTTTGTACGTGTGATTTTCACGGACCTTGGAGCTTTGTATGGACTATGGAGCCTTCCGTGAAAACACCCTTGGCCTAAATTATTTTTAAGTGTCAAAAGGGGCACTTTTCAAGGACTCTTGTATGGTCCATGAACCTTTGTACGGACTGTGGTGCCTTTGTACGGGACCCCTGGACAACATTTTAAGTATGTTTCATTTATGTTATTTTTGTAATTTTGGTTTATCTGAAAGGTCTTTTAGGACCATGGTACCTATTCTAAGCCCCTAAATCAGATTATACTCGCTCTTTGCACTCATTCACTCTCATTATACACTCAAGATCTAGAATTTAATTCCTAAATTCTCTCTTCAAGTCTTGTGTTGGGGATTCAAGCTAGGATTTCAAGAGGGATTTCAATTCAATTCAATTCTATCCTAATTCTTCTAGTTCTTCAAGGTATGTGGAATTGATTCATGGTTACCTTCCAATCATGAAGACCCAAAAATCTATTTCTTCAATTTTATGATTTCTAAGTATACTTTGCATATGATCTCTTAAATTAGTTTTAATTTGTTGAAATTGAGCTATGGGATGAACTTATTTATTGATTTTATGATGATTTGAATCAAATTATTTCGATTTGGCTGGGTTTTATGAAGAGTTAAATATGCATATCCCTTTAATTTGTAATTCTATGCATGGGTAATATCAAGTAAGCTTTGATATTTGATTTCTTTATGGATTTCATATGATTTATTCTTATTAAGATGTTTTAATTATGAATTCTTAATACCCATGCTATTTCTTCATCCCTCATGACATACGCATGTATGAACAAGTATTTTCATGAGATTTATGATGTGGGTCAAGATCCAATTATGATTATGACTATGTTTTCAAGAGAAGTATGGTTATGACAAGAATGTGATAATATAATGTCTATGATTTGGCTCAAGAGCCCTATAGGTGTTTACACCACTATGTACAAGCATGAATGGGCTATTCCTATGCATGAAAGTATGACATAAAGTATGATTTGGATTTTTCACCCAAGTATGCATAATTATGATGTATGTTTTGGCATTTAAGCCTAAGTATGTATTGTTATGATTTGAAAGACTTACATTTCCTTTTCAAGCACGTATATGTATATGTATTCTCATGGGTTGTTGGCTTAGCACCGAATAAGATTAGAGGTGGGGGCTCAACCCAAGGGGTCCTTATATAAAGTCTCATTTCTCATAACTATGTGTCAAATATAGGTTCATGTTTATGCCCCTTTTTAGGGATGATTATGCCATGGATCTACCTTTGGCAAGTAGATCACCCCTTTATCCGGTGTAGGGCAAACAATGGAGTTCCAAGTAATAGCTCGCTTGGTCTTATGTCGGTTGAGGTTACAACCCCGTATATTTAAGCATTATGGTACTCTTGCATCATGGATTACATGTCATAATTATATTATGTGCTTTCTTATATACTTCTTTCTAAATGTATGTGCCCTTGTCATCTAACATTAAAATGCAGGTTACTACATTCATATCCATTGTATGCCCACATACTTAGTATATTCAAATGTACTAATGCATACTTTTTGCCTACATGATCTAACCATGTAGGGAATGGAGACTATCTTCATCCACCTCTTGACGACTAGGTTATTTGAGAAAGAGTTGCTTATGGTGAGTTCTTTCTTTCAAGGACAAGAACCACCTTCTATCTACCTATTATTTTATGACTTTTTTATGATTTTACTTTGAGGGTGAGCCGGAAAATTGGAACGATCCAAAAAAATTTAAACTTTGTATTGGTGGGTAAATGTCCGTTTTGAACTTGTTATGGTTGATTAGTGGTGATCATGGATTCTATTTAAGTGGTCGTGTTCCAAGGAATCATGTTGGTGGTATTTTGTATGAAACCGTGTGGAAGGACTGACTTTGGATGGCCATATCTCTTGGAATAAGATGAACTATGTCGTCCATCACATATCAAATTGAATCTCTTTGAGTTATCTTCGCAATGAAATTGGTTTCACTCGATTCAGAGTTTAGATGTGGAAGTTATGACCATTTCAGTGGGACTGCCCGTGCACGGAAGTGTTCTGGAGGAGGGAAACTATTTTGGAGTTAAGGCATTGCCTTACGGGAGGGGACACGAGCCATATGGAGTCTTAAGACCCATGAAAGGCCTCCGTGGATTGATCCAGTATGTCCCAGGGGAGTTGGACCAAGGCCCCGGACCAAGTGAAGCTCCACGGACCACTTCACGGTCCGTGTGATGCCTCACGGTTTGTGAGGGTCCTTCGTGGAGTGGTCCAGATACTGCCTAGACCCCAGGGTCAGGACTCCAGACCAAGTGAGGCTCCACGGACCAGTGTACGGTCCGTGTGCATCTTCACAGACCGTGAGTCTTGTCGTGAAGTGATCCAGAAAGTCTCCCAAGATTTCAAGCCAAGGCATGAACCAAGTGAAGTCACACGGTATGGTTCATGGTCCGTGAACCACTACACGGACCATGTGGATTCTTCCATCAATGACTGTTCCAGGTGCTTGCTATGGGTGTGGAAGTATGAATCATAAGATTTTCGATTGTCCAAAGAACGCCAAGAGGGACCAAGTGGCTCCAGTGGGTTAGGGCTAGCCGAAGGCCCAGGTTCATGTTCCTCCCAAGAACAATAGATTTTATGCTCTTCATGCCAGATAGGAGGTGGATGAGGCTTCAAACATTGTGATTGGTATGTTAAAAGTATTTGATTTTGATGCATATCCTTTACTTGATCCCGGTGTAAATTTATCTTTTGTGACTCTTCTATTGGCTATTAAATTTAGTTTGAGTCCTGAAACCTTATGGGAACCTTATTCGGTGTATACTCCCGTGGGTGAGTCTATCATTTTCAAAAAGTGTATCGGGGTTGTCCTGTTTCTGTGTTACATAAAGTGTTCCCTGGTGATCTTGTGGAACTTGAGATATATGACTTTGATGTTATTCTTGGGATGGATTAGTTGCATGCCTCATATGCCTCAGTTGATTGTAGAACTAGATAATTTAAACTCCAAGTCCCTAATGAGCCTGTATTAGAATGGAAGGGTAGTGATTACGTGGTTAGAGGTCGGTTTATTTCCTACCTCAAATCTCGGAGAATGATTTGCAAGGGATATATCTATCATATTGTAAGGGTAAAAGATGTGGAGGGTGAGTCACCGATGCTAGAATCGGTTCTAGTGGTTAATGTATTTTCCGATGTATTTCCCGAGGACTTGTCGGGTAATCCCCCTGATAGAGAAGTGGATTCGGCGTAGAGCTCCTTCTGGATAGTCAAACTATTTCCATTTCTCTTTACCGTATGGCTCTGGCCGAACTAAAGGGGTTGAAGGAACAGTTGAAGGACTTATTGGAGAAGGGTCATATTAAACCAAGTGTTTTACCTTGGGGTGCTCCCATTTTGTTTGTGAAGAAGAAGTATGGTTTGCTCCAAATGTGTATTGATTACCGACAATTAAATAAGGTGACTATTAAGAATAGGTTCCCGTTGCCCAGAATTGATGATTTGTTTGATCAACTTCAAGGGGCTACCCATTTCTCTAAAATAGATCTACGCTCGAGTTACCATCAGTTGAAGGTGAGGGAGAGTGATATTCCCAAGATAGCTTTCCACACTCATTATGGGCGCTTTGAGTTTATAGTGATGTCATTTGGTTTGACCAATGCTTCGATGGTGTTTATAGATCTCATGAATTGGGTGTTCAAGTTGTTCCTTGATAATTTTGTGATGGTCTTCATCGATGATATCCTAATTTACTCCTGGAGTGAGCAAGAGCATATGGGCCACTTGAGGTTGGTACTTAAAACCTTGTGGGAGAAGTACTTGTTTGCCAAGTTTAGCAAGTGTGAATTCTAGTTGGGAGAAGTTGTCTTTCTTGGTCATGGGGTGTCCGGTGATGGCATTAAGGTCGATCCTAAGAAGACTGAGGCGGTGAAAGATTTGCCTAGACCATTGACTCCATCGGATATTCAATGTTTCCTTGGATTGGCCGCTTATTATCGGAGATTTGTTGAGGGTTTTTCTTCCATTGCATCCCCATTGACTAAGTTGACCCAGAAGAAGGCTTAGTTTGTGTGGTCAAATGAGTGTGAGAAAAGTTTTCAGACCTTGAAGGATCGGATCACATCGGTTCCTGTTTTGACCTTGTCTAATGGGTTAGATGGGTTTGTGGTGTATTGTGATGCTTCACGGATTGGGTTGGGGTGTGTACTTATGCAACATGGTAAAGTAATAGCTTATACGTCAAGGCAATTGAAGGTGCATGACAAAAATTATCTGACCCACAATATTGAATTGGCAGCGATGGTATTTGCTCTAAAGATTTGGAGACATTACCTATATGAGGTTCACATTGATGTCTTCACCGATCATAAAAGTTTACAATATGTGTTCACCCAAAGGGATCTTAACTTGAGACAAAGGAGACGGTTGGAACTACTCAAGGATTATATAATGAGTGTCCTTTATCATCCTGGTAAGGCGAATGTTGTGGCGGATGCCCTTAGTAGGCTATTTATGGAGAGTGTGTTGCATGTAGATGAGGGGAGGAAGGAGATAGTGAAGGATGTGCACTGATTGGCTAGATTGGGTGTTAGGTTGGTCGACTCTAAAAATTGTGGTATTTTGGTTCAAGGCGAATCCGAGTCTTTGGTGGTAATTGATGTTAAGGCAAAGCAAGACTTAGATCCTTCCTTGGTAGAGTTAAAAAAATTGGTTGCTGAAGGAAAGATTGAGCTTTTCTCCCAATGGGGAGATGGTGTGCTATGGCACAAAATCAATTGTGTGTTCTGGATGTTGATGGCCTAAAGGATATTATCATGAGTGAAGCTCATAATTCCTAATATTCTATTTATTCGGGATCCACTAAGATGCATCGAGATTTAAGGGAGTTGTATTGGTGGCATGGCATGAAGAATGACATAGCCAAATTCGTGTTAGAATGTTTGAATTGCAAATAAGTGAAGGTTGAACATCAAAGGTCGGGTGGTTTGGCACAAGATATTAAGATTCCTACTTGGAAGTGGGAAGATGTGAATAAGGATTTTGTGGTTGGGTTACCTCGTACTCGTAAATAATTTGACTCAATATGGATTGTTGTTGACCGAATGACTAAGTCGATTCATTTCTTGTAGATCAAGACTACTTATAGTGTCGAGGATTATGCCAAATTATACATTCGAGAATTGGTGAGGTTGCATGGTGCACCAAGATCAATTATATCGGATCATGGTACTCAATTCATTTCTCATGTTTGGAGGTCGTTTCAAAAGGGACTTGGTACTAAGATCAAATTGAGCACGACCTTCCATCTCCAAACCGATGGACAAGCCTAGAGTACAATTCAAACCTTAGAGGACATGTTAAGGGCATGTGTGTTGGAGTTCAAGAGAAATTGGGATGATCATCTACCGCTTCTTGAGTTTGCCTATAATAATAGCTTTCATGCTAGCATTGGTATGGCCCCATTTGAGGCTTTGTATAGTATAAGGTGTAGATCCCCGGTGGCTTGGTATGAGATAGGTGAGGCAGTATTGTTAGGCCTATACTTGGTGATTGAGGCCATAGAAAGGGTGAAGTTGATTAGGGAGAGGTTGAGGACAGCTCAAAGTCGCCAAAATTCCTACTCGGATGTTAGGAAAAGGGATTTTTAATTCCATGTGGGTGATTGGGTGTATGTGAAAGTATCTTCTATGAAAGGCGTCATGCGATTTGGTAAAAAGGGCAAGTTGAGCCCTCGGTACGTCAGACCATATGAGATTATTGAGCGGGTTGGCAATGTGGCTTATAGGTTGGATTTGCCTCTAGAGATGAGATCTATTCATCCGGTGTTCCATGTTTCGATGTTGAGGAAATTGGTTGGTGACCCTACGGCCATTACACTTTTGGAGGGTGTGACGGTTGAGGAGAATCTTACTTATAAAGAGGTACCGATGGAAATTTTTGATACACAAGTGAAACGGCTTCGCAACAAGGAGGTGGCTTTAGTTAAGGTGCTTTGGAGGAACCAACATGTGGAGAGTGCTACATGGGAATCTGAGTTGGACATGATGGAGTGATACCCCTATCTTTTCCAATCTATTAAAGCCTAAGGTACTAGGTTCTATCCTTTCTAATGGTCCTAATTCTTTAAATTCTTGAGTTTCATGACATTGCATGCATACATGATCACGAAAATGATTCAAAGGATATCTTGACATGAGTTTTAATAGTTTTGAAAATGATGAATGATCCTTATAAGTTGTGATGACAATTTTTCTTGCTTGATTGATTTCCTTAAGTCGAAGTCTAGCTCATTCGAGGACGAATGTTCCCATGGGGGAGATGATGTAACGACCAGAAAATTTTTGAACTTCATATTGGTGGGTCAAGGTTCATTTTGAACTTGTTATGGTTGATTAGTGGTGATCATGGATTCTATTTAAGTGGTCGTGTTCCAAGGAACCATGTTGGTGGGGTTTTGTATGGAACCTTATGGAAGGACTGACTTCGGATGGACATATCTCTTGGCACGAGATGAACGGTGTGGTCCAAGACATATCAAATCAAAGCTCTCTGAGTTATCTTCACAACGAATCTAGTTTCACTCGATTTATAGTTCGGATGTGTAAGTTATGACCATTTCAGTGGGACTGCCTATGCACAGAAGTATGCTGGAGGAGGGAAACTATTTTGGAGTTAAGGCATTGCCTTACGGGAGGGGCCACGAGCCATATGGAGACTCACGACCCATGAAGGGCCTCCGTGTATTGATCCAGTAAGTCCCAAGGGAGTTGGACCAAGGCCTCGTACCAAGTGAAGCTCCATGAACCACTTCACGGTACGTGAGGGTCCTTCGTGGAGTGGTCCAGAGACTGCCTTGACCCCAGGGCCAGGACTCCAGACCAAGTGAGGCTTCACGGACCAAGTGAGGATCCATGGACCAGTATACGATCCATGTGCATCTTCACGGACCGTGAGTTCTATCCTGAAGTGATCCAGAAAGTCTCCCAAGATTTCAAGCCAAGGCATGAACCAAGTGAAGTCACACGGTAGGGTTCACGGTCCGTGAACCACTACACGGACTGTGTGGATGCTTTCATCAACAACTGTTCCAGTTTTCTTCTCCATTTTATTAATGGTTCAATGGTAATTTTAATTATTCCTAGGGTCGTTTTATCCTTTCTAAAGTCTCTTAAAACCCCTAAATTGAACCCTAATCCATTTTAATTCATTCAAGCCTTCAATTCATCTCCCAAATTCTCTCAATTTTCTCTCATCCACCATTGACGAGCAAGCTTGAAATTGGGGAAAACTCAAGTCCTCATCAGAATCTTCTCAATCTTCTTGTTAAATTCAAGGTATGTGGGTTTGATTCATGATTACTCTTTCAACCATGAAGACCCAAAACTCCTTTTTTCAATTTTGATGAAATTTGACTTCCATTGAAATTGGATCTTTTAATCTATGAATGTTTGGCTTCAATTAAAGTGTGGGATATGTTAATTTATTGATTTCAAAGTGAATGGATCCCCTCGTTTATGATTTCCATTGATTTTATGATGTTCCAAAAATGCACGTCCCCTTAGTTCTTCAATTCAAGTATGGGTATTAAGAATGTGGCTTTAAATTGTTGATTTCATTATGCTTTAGACATGAACTCCTTGTAATAGTGATTTAAATGAGGATATCCAATACCCATGCTACTCTTGATCACCCATGCATTGCATTCATGAGCATGAAAGGTTTTTTATGATGAAATTATTAATAAGGGCTTGGCCCTCTTGTTATGATATGTTATGAGAAATGACTAAGGTGATCACATAAAGTCTATGTTATGGCTCTTTGAGCAATTATGGGTGTTTAAACCATTATGATATGATATGATATGATATGATATGATATGATATGATATGATATGATATGATATGATATGATATGATA
>JBCEWC010008666.1:0-13912 GCA_038996855.1 Solanum aculeatissimum | reverse complement strand
CCCCCCCCCCCCCCCCCCCCCCCCCCCCCCCCCTCCCCCCCCCCCCCCCCCCCCAACACCCAAACGCACAAAGATTCAAATAGAATTGGGCAAGGATCGCACATGTTTGGTATGCGAGGAAAATATTATAAGTTTTTTTTGTTCAAAGAACTTCTAAAAATATTTATATATAATCTTGACAAATAACATGGGTGAATAGAGATGGGGAGGGGTAGAGGGTGTGTGGTGGTATAGGGACTACGACATGTGTGGAGAAGACTAAGAGTATTGGAGGATAGGGAGAACACAATCAATTTGACATGTAACTTGTGGAAGTGTTCATTCCTACTTTCACAGCGAAAAATATTTTGCTTTCATTTCTAAGAAACATGTTTTCCAAGAGAAGATATTTTCAAAAATTTCTGACCAATCAAACATGAGTAATTTCACATGTTTTAAGCTCTTAAATAGCGGGTTACTAAATTGGAAAATGTAATCACTTAGTGAGTTAGTGTTGTCACATTTCTTAGGTTTTAAGCATTAATCATGTTTCCTAAACTTTCCTATTTAACCAATTGAGGGTTAGAATTATCGATTGAAATCATGAAAGATATGAAATTTTCAAGAGCAATTATTGGTTTCAATGGCCCTATTTGGCCTGAAAATGACTTTTGAGGCTTGATGTCCACCCTATAATTGAATATCGAATTGATTACTCAATATCGTTCCACCAGCTACTTTGTTATAAAAAGACAAAAACAGACAAATTATCGTGCATGGACTATTTGGTGTAGTACTCTAGTAAGATTATTAGACATAAACCCTGGAAACTCGCAATTACGGATCTTAAATAATGCTAACCCAAAGTTGCAAAAAGACAAACAAAAACGGAACTCTTGTAACTAATGTTTATATTAGTTGTCCATACTATTAAAATAATTGCAATACTGCAAATATATTTATGTATGTTGCTACTGGCTTTGCTCACATTTTTTGCAGTGTGGTGGTGGTCCCCTGAAATTAAGCTGAGTAGTGGAATACACTGTTCATTATGAAATTAAAATATGATGGGGTTGGCCAAAAGTTATGGCACAGGTACTTCACTCCATGCTACTTTAAGCCACTTCAGTCTTCTTTTGGTTTTGACTCCTCCAATGGATAAAGGGCAAGTAGATCAAGAAATGTAGTATAGCGTGTGGCAGAAGAAGACTATTATATATACTTGTACCAGAAAGAAGACTATTATATAGCATATCTTTCATAGCAGTCTGACATCCTTGACTTTGCTTGCTTGCACAATCCTTGTTATCAATTGAAGGGGGGAAAGAATAAACATTTTACTGACATGATTTATTAATTTGATATAAATATTAAGTGCAAATAAAATGTTTATCGGCCAAAAAAGGATAGAAAGAGCTTACTAGTTTGAGCCTTTGTCGCTAGCTAAAAAACTTGGTATATAAGTTCAGCACGTATATGTGCTAATTATTTCCAGAAATTAGTTGGGATCTCATTGTTGGATCAGGAATTTTTAAATATTGTAAACTTGAGCTGAAAATATCTTAACTGTAGGTATAGTTTATAGTAGCAAGCAGTACAGACCCCACAATACAAGCAGCCTAAACAATAAACCTCATTATTTTGCTAGTACAGCTTGTATTGCAGGGAGATGGATGGAAAGCATGGTACAAAGGCTGGAAGAGTTGGAATGTCACCAGAATTCCAATTGACAAAACTTGAACCAGTAGTTTATTGTCTATTGTTTCTCTATGCTGTTTATTTCTCCATGATGAAAACCCATGACAACTGATCAAGCAGCTACCTTCTTGGAAGTCACAGAATTAACAATGGTTGCAAACTCTGGACCCTGCAATGTAGAATATCAAGCATCATTCTCAGTACGAACCATCTCAAGTTTCAACACACACACACACACAACATATATTGATCATCTCCATTCAGAAATCTTGAGATACAATCAACTTTGGCAAGCTACTTTTGTCACTTCATGCCATTAACACTAGCGTAACAAGATCCCAGTCTTTTCCATCTCATTTTCGTTGAACATTTATCAAATGCGAACACCTTGCCCGCCATCTTTCTTGCTCCGAAAGGATCCGTCATAATTGACATCAGGTCAGCAACACATAACGAAACCCAGTGATGTCCTGTACTTACCCATTCTCGTCCTCTCTCCACCTAAGAACTCCCTCCCTAACCAACCTCATTGGTTCCATCAACTATCAAATTCTTGATTTCTGCATATCAGGAAGTAAACACAACTACAAGGGAAGGATCTTCAAACATGACTCATATATAACTCCTGTTCAGAACCAGCTCAGCATCTGCAGACAGCTATTTTTGCACTAAACATTACCACCTAAACAAGATTGTCTATCTAGCCTATCAGATGTTGTCACTCTTATTAAACATGACCATAAAAAGCATCAAATTTTCTAACAATAGTTGATTCCCCTATCTCCTTAGTTCAAAACTACTATTCACACATGGACTGGTATACTGCATCGGTCTATTAGAACGTCTTGGCCCAAGAAAAGCTCCTCAACATATGTGTATACAAACTGATGATGTTCGGTAGCTTAGACTACTAAGACAGACATATTAGCAATAACTAGATTACCTTTAAGGAAGCACCTCCTACTAGAAAACCGTCAATGTCTTCTTTCTTTGCAAGGTCAGAAGAGTTGCTTCCATTCACAGAGCCTGCCAACAACATTTCAGTTTTTTTGGGAACACAGTAATCACAGTCAATGACACTGAAATGTAGTATCTCCACATTTGACATGATGAAAAGGATAACAAGTACAACCAAAGCCCTTCCATTAGAAAAGATGAGTTCTTCATATTTAACAAGGCATTAGGCTGATCTGAAACTCAAACGACAAAAATCTAAAATAAAAAGGAAAAAGGAAATCCATTGGCTGCAGCATAACATTTGCCATTGATTTCAGCAATTTACATGGTTTTCCTTCTGAACTTCTAACAAAGAGGTTCCATGTTACTCAAGTGAATAAGGGAACCTTTACAATGTCAAATTTAACATATAAATGCACTCAACTCAAACAACTCATGCAATCTTGTGAATAAAAGATGGAAGAGTACTATATATGAACTAACATACCTCCATATATAATGCGTGTTTTAGAAGCAACTTCTGCTGAAACATTCTTAGTAAGCCAATCGCGAACAGCTACATGCACCTCCTGAGCCTGCTCAGGTGTGGCAACTTTACCGGTTCCAATAGCCCAGACAGG
Source organism: Solanum aculeatissimum (assembly GCA_038996855.1). Classification (NCBI taxonomy): domain Eukaryota; kingdom Viridiplantae; phylum Streptophyta; class Magnoliopsida; order Solanales; family Solanaceae; genus Solanum; species Solanum aculeatissimum. Next base: position 10,658 of record JBCEWC010008666.1, on the reverse strand, counting down.
CTCATATGCAATGACAACATTATCCCAACTTGGTATAGCATCTGCACAGTAAAAAAGAACAATTAAACAGATCTGAAGGAGTAAAGATTTTGAATGCAATGTGTTTATCATATCAGACAAACTCATTAAAGCAAGTTACTTTAAACGAATTCCCAACTCTGCCCCCAGCAAGTACTTTTAAAAAAATAAACAAATAAATAAAATATAATATACATACACACATATGGGGAATCTTAGTAGCTCAGTTGGTTGACTAACTACCTGAACACTCACCTTGTTAGTGAGAGTTCGATTCCCCACATTGTAATCCCCCTCCCCATTTCCCCTTCCCCTACCCCTAATTTTTTTTTAAAAATCCACACACATATATACACACACACACTCCCTCCATCCCATTTTCATGTGGCACACTTTGACTTGCACGGTGTTTAAGAAAAAAGGAAAGACTTCTAAAACTTGTAGTCTAAAACAATCCTTAAATATTTTATTTGTATGGTTGAAATTCATTTCATTAAGGGTAAAAGGGGGGTTTTAAAGTTAAATTGTTCTAATTGTAGTAAGGTGGCATTCTTTTTGGGACGGATTAAAAAGGAAAAAGGTGCCACATAAAATGGGACAGAGAGAGTATTATCTAGGGAAGAGTAGAACAGGAAACAAGGAGGAAATAACACGGTGGGAATCGAACCTTCACCAACAAGATGAATTTCAAGTAGCCAACCAACAAGCTAGTAAGAATTTTTACATTTTATTTTATATGAAGCATCAATCGTATCTACTGATCTTGTTTGTCTATGAAAAAAATGTTTCAAGAGAGAAAGGAGACAAAATTAATCAGCAAAACCTGCCTGCAAAAGCCTTCAATTGCTGGAAACAGACATCAAAAGTCTTTCCCGCTTCTCTTTCTTGTAACAGCTCTCCAATACAGGCTATAACGCCAACACCTTGGCTCAAAGCATAAGCAGCTTTCTTGCCAATAAACTGCATGAGAATGGTTCAGTCGTGTCATTAGTAGGCAGCTCTAACCCACAACCAGGAGATGTTGCATACATTTTCTTTCTCTGACTCGTGATCAAAATTCTTAACGTTATATACATTAACAAATAAAAAATTCCAGATAACTCTTACTTCATCATTTTCCCCAATAACATGCCTCCTCTCTGAATGACCAAGAATGACCCACTTGCAGCCAAGATCTTTCACCTGTTCTACACTGCAAATGGAAGGATAAACATCATGGATTGGAGAACAACACAACAAGGATAGCAGTTGCAAACTCAAAGTAGATTCATTAAAATAGTTCTGCAGGCAAACACAGTAAACAACATAGAAATAATGGCTTTTATAATCCTACATTTTTTTAATGACGGTAGTGTCTAGGCCAACTTGCGCACCTCGACTATTTCACCAAGTACCTATTTCATCTCACCAGCACAGATACCGAGTGACTCTACACATCAAATCATAGGCAGGTGGGAAGAAATTGCCTAGTCTTTTTTGCCTCTGTCGGGATTTAAACATGAAACCTCACGGTTCTCCTCCCACTTAATTGACAACTAGATCATACCCCTGGATGCCATCAGTGACCCTTCACTTCAGCAACAACAGGAATTTTATGGCAGAAAAAATACAAAACCATAGTATGTCGATTTTACAACCTACAAGAAGGAATCTAAAAATCAAAAGCTATATCGACTTAAGATGCTATACATGCAAAATATTCTGAAACCTATCACAAAGATAACCATCAAGTATGTGAAAGAAACCACATATAAAGACCTCTACCTAAAACCCTGTGCATTTTATTTACCAATATAGCCATGCAGTGACTATGTTAACCAAAGACCCGGTAACACTCTCAGATATTAGCAGACAAGAGAAACAGAGGATTGATGCAACAAGGAAACAAGCAAATCAAACTTAACTTGGAATCAGGTTAAGAAAGTAAGACTGTGGACAGCAATCTTGTCGCTTCTCTTGCTGTGGTAAAATCACTAAACCAACTGCCTGTAATAAGCTACTGGGCTCATGTATTATTATTTGCATAGTAATGCCCCCTTTTAACAAGAGACACTTGTAGATGGCAATTGGGGTAGGGCGGGGTGGGGTGAGCCTTGACCCGCTAAAATGTTTAACCCGCCCCGCCTCGTTTTGCCTCTTTTCATGATTTTGCCCTGCCCCGTCTAGACCCGACCAGACCTGCCCCGTCTAGACCCGACCAGACCTGCCCCGTCTAAGTTTTTCCCTTTTTCCCCCTTACAATAAGTCTTCAGTTGTATCTGGTTGTTCGTTCTTTTTCCTTTTTTTTTTTTTTGCATGTTCATGTTCAGTAATGTTTTTGGGGCTTCTGTATTTTTCAGAATGGAGAAGTAAGATAGGCCAGCAGGCAAGCAAACTCCGTGAGTACAATAGTGGCAATTATAGGGGCATCCTTCATGACTCTATAAAAAGGACCAATATTATTAGGACCAAACTTGCCGTCTGATTCATCTCATCAAGCTTTAGTACTTCCAATGTAATAGCCATCCCTTTCCTGCCCTGCCCTGCCTGCCCTACCCTCCCCTAATAGCCATCTCTAGAGACTCTGTCCAATGTAAATTATGTATCGAAGATATTCTGATCTTAGCTTTCCGAAGTTGAGAAGACTGCGACTTCACTGATTTAAGAGTATATTGAAACCAAACCTTCTAACATTATCATTTTTTATGAGTTTCTCAAATTATCCTTATAAAGTCACATACCAAGAGTGTTAATCAATCCAGCTATCAGATAAGAATAAATTGAGTCCTAAGCTTGGGGAAATGGAATTGTACCTAATTTCACCAGTGAAAGCTCCACCTTTTCCAGTCCAACAATTCTGGGCCGAAACTTCAATCCTGTCCGTGAGTGAATTCTTTACTTGATCAATGTACAGAAAGGGAGGTGCTACAACCACATCTGGAAAATTTGCAAAAGAAGATTCTTGCATTAACATCTGAGGTAAGAGATATATTAGATGTTCTCGTTCTTTATTTAACAGACTAAAAAGGAAATGTTGAACACAGCACGCGCGCAGGCACAAACATATATATACATGAAAACATATAAAAGAGCAATGTCATCTCAGTAGTCTTGAGCACAAAACAGATATCATCTTGTAAAGGACATCAGAATGACCAATGAAAACACTACTGTGAAACTAAGACTGGAAGACCGCGGTTAAGTGCCCTGGCAACTATTGTATGATCACGGAGATCATCTGAGCTATTCCAAAAAGAACATGGAAACTATTGACAAATGAAGATTGAGAAGTATTCATGAGTAACCAAGGTCAAATGCCCTGGAAACTATTATATGATCACAAAAATCATTTAAGCCATCCTCTAATCAAAATCTAGATTGGACACAGAGCCAGTTGCCCACTTTCCTTGAAATGTTGACATATACAAATACATTTTCATAGGTGTTATGATAGCAGTGTAGAAGAACTCACCAACATCAGGCTCAAGCTGAGCACTGTTCAAATCAGAGACAAGCTTGCTTATGGAGTCCTTTGTTCCATTCTGGTAGAAACATTGATGAAAGTAGAGAACATGGAGGATATATTAAAGTTAATCCGACCAGCCATAGACAAAAATATCACAATGAATCACCTAAATAAATTTACTAGGCAACAAAGAAGTGATACTTACACATTTCCAATTTCCACCAACAAAGAACTGCAAGCAAGTAGGAAGACAAGATCAGAAACCCAATTGGAAAAGGGAAATAATTTAAACATGTAAAAAAGGACAAATAGAAGCTGTTAGAATAGGAATAGGAATAACAATAGTATATACTGTATTATAGTATCCTAGTTGGAAAAGGAGTCTAATATAGTATCTATAAATAGGGTCTCAATGTAATAATGTAGATATACAATTCAATAATATTCTTCTCCAATATTTCTTAAATGGTATCAGAGCTTCTACAGTCCTGGTAGAAAATCAAAGAGTTTCCGCAGTCGACGGGCGGCTATGACCCATATATGCCGCCTGTCTAGCCAATGATTATGTTAGCAAAAAAAATTAGATCGCCGTGCATCTTTTCGTTGACTACTTTTTCATTTTCAATTTGTGTAGCACCATATCGTCTTCTCTGTGACTACTTTCTTATTTGTGTTGGGTTGTGCCATCATTCCGACTCTATCCATACAATTTATCTTTTTTAGTAGGGTCGTGCTGTCAATATGATCCTGCCTATATAATTTCTATTTTCCAGTTAAGTTGTGCCATCATTCCGACCCTACTCATATAATTCTCTTAGTAGGGTCATGTCATCATTTCGACCCTACCCATATAATTTTATTTCTCAATTTGTGACCACTTTCAGCCATCAAAACTAATAATTAGGCGCATGAGCAAGTTCTGACCAATTTTAAAGTGGCTTTCTTGGAGCAATTTCGAGATGATCGATATTGTCATTCTCCATTGACCTTTTAATCAGTTGAACATTAAGAATATTTTTCTCTGTGATGATCTCGAGGAAGAAATTTATATGAAGCAACCACCTGATTTTGTTGTTCAGGGGGAGTCCGATAGCCTTATATATCGATTGTGTAAGTCATTCTATGGTATGAAATAGTCTTTTGAGCTTGGTTTGGGAAGTTTGTTTAAATGATATTATGCATCAAATTCAGTATTTCATGAGAAGATCAAGCACATTGAGATTGACTGGCATTATGCATCAAATTCAGTATTTCACGTGAAGACTAAACATATTGAGATAGATTGTCAATTTTGTGAAGTCGAGTGATCAACTTGCAGATATCTTATCAAGCTCTTCATTGGTCATCGTATTAATTACATTTGTAACAAGCTAGGTACATATGACTTGTATGCACCAGCTTGAGGAGAGTGTTAGAATAGAAATAGGAATAGGAACAAGAATAATATCTACAATCCTACTTAGAATAGGAATAGGAATAACAATAGTATATAGAATCCTACTTGAAAAAGGATTGTATTATAGTATCCTAATTGGAAAAGGAGTCTAACATAACATCTATAAATAGGGTCTCAATGTAATAATGTAGAGACACAATTCAATAATATTCTTCTCCAATATTTCTTACAAAAGCCTTATAGGGAAAAGGCCAAGGCTGATCCATTTGCATCTAAGTTTATCTCTCCCTTCTTCTAATTTAGCAGTTTCGATACTTCCTCTTTTCATATACCAATTCTCAAAACCAAAATAGGCCACAAGAAATCAGGTTATGTCTTCAAATTCTCGTTATTTTTCGACATTTTTTCCTGCCTACTTAATGAGATGGATTTCCTTTTATGGAGTAATACTTTAAGCATTTCAGATCAATTAGCAACGAGTAATCTTCATTATCCCATGCTCAGATGTATTTATTAGTCTTATGGGATGTAATCTTCCTTGGTTTTAGCAACTGCTCAATTATCACCAACTTCAAGAAAAATGTTAAGGCAGAACCATTTTGGAACCAATGGTTAAACTGAATGGTCAAGACTAAAATCACAAATTTATTATAAATGCTATGGATGAAATATGAATAAAGCCAAGGACGAAGTATGAGGTAGTGGTAAGGTCAGCGTACATTCTATCCTCCCTAAACCCCACTTGTGAGATTTCACTGGGTATGTTGTTGTTGTTGCTATGGACGAAATATAAATAAAGCCAAGCGCTTAACTTTTCACACTAAAACTCCAAGTTTCATGAATAATCCATTTTCCAATGGTATAAGAACACTTAAGAAGCAATTTCTCTAATAATTATTAACAATTATAGTAGCTATGGGTTAGAGGATGTAATGCTAAACTGTCCTGTATAAAGTGGCCCAAACATGGAGTGTCTAGTCACGGAAAAGGATGAATCAGTTTAAACCGCTAATTCAGAATTCTCATTGAGAGTGGAGGTTAAAGCATATGTTCATGCATATTGTGGGAAATTTCCAGTGTCTGATGGCAAACTTAGTGCAGACATTGTATCGGATGCTCATCAATTACTGAAGATGATACTAGCCTTAATCCAGTCAGTCGCAGGAATGCAGGACAATGTCATACTAGCTGTATTTTCAACTTCCGCTGCTTACATGCAGGAAAAAAGTGGGGGCCAGGGAAAAACAAAGTTTTTTTTCCTTCTTTTGACAAGTACAAAGAATTATTTTTTATTAAATCAGTTTATGATGCTTAACAGTTAAACAATGCTAGCTCCAAGTAAGTTCAGATAATTAATTCTTGTTGCAAGTATCCAATTTGTTCACAAAGACTATTGGTTGACTCATTCACAAGTCGTACTATAATACTATGAGAGGTTAGAATAATTAGTCTAAAAAACAATGCTCTAAACAGTTCAAACTCTTCAACTATCATTAGAAGTTTAGAACAAAAGCCAGAAGGCCATGGTTTTTCCTTCCTCCAACTTTAGTGAGAGTAAAATCCAAAAAAGTTAACAAACCAATAACAGATCTAAAAATGTACATCCTCGATCCTGAAAGGAACTACTACTCGTTAAGAGGATTACCAAACAGACTTTTCATTCGATACTATTTTGTCGAGTAAATTCTATTCATCTTATTAAAACATGTATATTCACCAAAAAACAGAAAAATAACCATTTTACTCTATAGAGGAAGAGGAAGTAGTAGGTATGCAAAAAAGGTTACCTTGCCGGAGCCGGCCATGGCGACGACGGCCCTAGAACCTTTCCGGTCAGAAGAAAGTCGGAGGTGAGAATCGACGTTTTGGAAGAAAGCTTGAGAAGTGGAGAAGGAAATGGAATTATCAAGCTTGGAGAAAGATTTACGGAGGCCAGAGAAGTGCGGGCATGAAATGGAAGTGGCGGATTTAGGGCCAGACATTTGAGTAGCTAGAGATGTTGATGCTACCGCCATTTTCACTTTTTTGGGAATTCAACACTATTGTTTCGGCACCTGCTGCTAGTTTTATGCGCCTGAGTACAGTGCCGGTGCCACCAATATCTATTAATGTTTAGTATATTCGCACACTCGTGTTTCGGAGCGTGGAACACACGGAACTGGTTAAACCTAATTAAGGGTTGGTGAACTTTTTATAGTTTTTTTTTAAAAAAAAAAATTAAATTAAAGTTGGTGAAGACAGAATCCAGCGGCTGATTTCTTTGTTATTCTGATAAAAAAAATAGAACGCATTAGTTAGGTGTAGGGCTTAATTACAGATAAAATTTATAATAATAATTAATTTATAAAATTGTTAATTGGCATGCTATTATAAGTCAATTTATATTGATATAAAATAATAACATATCCGTAGATCTTATATTTTGCTTCACTATTACGAGAAATTATTTTACAATATTCTATTTTAAAATTTATGATATTATTTTATCATCAATCACTTAGCAATATTTAGTCTTTGAATTGTTTGTTTACACAAAATTTTACATGGCCCGTGCTATATTCAAAGTATAATTTATACAAATAAATTTTGTAACATTACGTATAGATAGAAATGATTTCTGGCAAAAATCCTTGGAAGTACACTTTATGCTACTTTTTCTTCCTATTTCAAAAAGATTATCATACGTCTTTATTTTAAACAATTAAATGTTGAATTCTCCCAACGTAATAAATATTTTATAGTCACATAATTTTTAATTTAATCACAAAATTAGAATGAACCTTTTTTTAATTTATCTTATCTTTTATAGTTAATTTTTTTTAAAAATATTTAGTCTAATTCTAATTTTCCTCGGACAGAATTTAGAAGCATCAAATTTAAAAATATTAAATCATTAGATAAATAAATTAATTAATTAAACGGATGGATAAAGGCGAAGTTGAGAAGGGAAAACGTCATTTTCTATGTCCAGCCACCAACTGAAAGGCCAGGTTCTCCGTGACAAGTCATTAACTTCTTTTTGTTTTTTATTTATTTAATATTTTATTTTTCACGGATATTTCTCCCAAGGTCCGGATAATCCCACGTTTCATCCATTACTGCTACCATAGAAAAGACCTCTTATCTATCCCCTCTCTAGCAACTTAACTACTAGGAGGAGTAAGTAACTATAATTTAAAAAATAAAATAAATTTTTTTGCTTAACGTGACGTTTGGCATGAAAACTAGGCAAGTAAAACTAATATGGAGTAATCGAAAGTTGAAATTCTCCTAGTTAAATTGCTTGGGATTAGAAGTGGAAGAGAATCGTTTTATCTACTAATACCGGGTCAAATTAGCATATTACACCAAAATCATATTTCCCTGCTTGCATAAAAGAACTTTAACCATGTCAACACACAGCTGCCTGAATAGTTAAAGATCCCATAAACTCAAATGCCAATTCAGCTAAACTCCGATGATGAATCCATCAGATTTGCAGGTAACTGTGGATCTTGTATCATGCATTGTGGCCTTCAAGTATGCAATTAACTGAAAGTTCCAGTATAACTAGGCAGGTCTTTGTGAGAGGACATAAATAGAATAACAACAAAACTGAACCTTCTTTTAACGCACCAAAACATTTCACAGCCAAAAGGGGTACAACTTTGTAGATATGTTTAAGGATTAGATATGTGAGGCGATGGATGATAATGGATGTTATGGCACTAAGTAACACCAGTAATTCATGGAGGAGAGCTAGCTAACTTTCCCTTACATTCACTATTACTCTTATATGAATACAGTTCTAGTCTCCATATCACGACCCCTTTAGAACTGTTAGGGATGCATGAGAAATATCCAAATTCAGAACCCACTGCACCAGCAACAGCTCCTGGACTCTGTATTGTACACCTTTTTATACAACAAATGGAGCAGAAGAAGCTAGAAAGGAAAAGTAATAATGCTAATAACCTGATTCCTATTTGGTTCCAAATGTCAATCATCCGTCTTAGTTCCCCCAACTACACTTTATGAAGAAACAACCTGTACACCATGGGATGATGAACATCTACCTGAGAAACTTCCATCTGTGAGGTTGTTATCCTTCTTTGGCAACTTTCTGGATTTCTTTTGACCTGATGAAAGGTCCTGGAGAATTTGCAAGCATGTCATGATAGTATGTTTAATTTGCCAAAGTTCCTTTAGGTCATATAAGATACTAGAGAGGAGAAGTAATAAAATGGTACTAACCTGGTTCATATTCAGTTCCAAATGTCAATCATCTGTCTTTGTTCCCCTAACTACACTATTTGAAGAAACAGCCTGTACACTATGGGATGACGAACATCTACTTGAGGAACTTCCATCTGTGAGGCTGTTATCCTTCTTTGGCAACTTCCTGGATTTCTTTTGTCCAGATGAAAGGTCCTGCAGAATTTGCAAGCATGTCATGATGGTATATTTAATTTAAAGCTCCTTTAGGTCATAGAATACATTCTGTTCCCGAATTTTATTTAATGATCTTTCACTGACAATAAATTAAGAAAAGAAAGCTTGAAGGATCATGGGAATCATTATAACAGAATAAGTAAATATTATATGCTTAATATACTAGTTAAAATATACAAAAGCGTAGCAGTTTTGTAGAAGTGAAATTGATGCAATGCTAGAGTAAAAGAAGAGTAGTTGAATAGCTTGATAATTTCCTTATTTAAAAAGAAAAAAAAAAGGTGTAGTCGAATATTAATTTGAATAATTGGGGATCAGAGATTTGGCCATTTAAGAAACCTGTCAAATAAGCTGGGATATCCTAAATGAAAAAGTGGGCCAAGTAAATCAGCAGTATTAACTAACCTGCTCAGATGCAGATCCAGGTGTCTTAAGCTCTAAATCTGTTGCCACTTCATTGGAATCTTCTCTTTTCTCAATTCTGCACTCTCCTTGTTCTGATGACTTGTTTCTGGATTCTTGTCTTGGCACACTACCTGGTTGTATAATTGGAGACATATACTGAGTTGGTTGCTGTTCAATCAATGTATTGGGAGTCATGTATTGAACAAAAGATGAAGGGTTTTGAGCAACTGCAGGATTATGATTGCTGAAGAATGGATAGGGCTGCAAAGATGGATGCATTGGAACTGGTCCAGTTGGAACCGGAACGGGCATTGGATACGGATATGAAGGTGGATGAATGACCATAGAATGATCCATCCCAGCCCATGGATACATAGTCCTCATTCTTTGTTGACATTGGGCATTAAGGCTCTCAATATCAGATTTAAGAGACGCCTTCTCTTCTCTGAGATCATTTTTCTCCTGGGTCAACTGCTAGAGAACAAAACAAAACAATAAGAACTTCTGTGGCTACGAAATGAGAAAGTGGAACATTACTTTCAGAATGTGTCAAGAGATGACCTCGCGGCTTTCATCAGTAAGTGCAGCATACTCAGATTTTAATCTGCCGACCTGAGCAGTCAAATCCTTCAGCATTTGAATGGTATCACTTAGGATGGATGCTTTGTCATTTTTAGGCCTATCTGGATCTGCATGTATAATTTTTGACTGCATAAGAATACATGCTTGAACCTATTTTTCCCTTCAAGACTGATTGTTTTGTTCTAAAAGAATGTTTACCTAGATTGTGCACGAAAACTAACTCTAAGGGGTCGTTTGGTTTGGATTAAAGTTATGATGGGATAAGTTATGCTGGGATAAATTATGGTGGGATAAGTTATGGTGAGATAAGTTATGTTGGGATTAGTTATGCTGAGAGTATTTTTTATTGTTTGTTTGGTTTGACATATTCAAAATACTATT
>JBCEWC010008665.1:0-19690 GCA_038996855.1 Solanum aculeatissimum | reverse complement strand
AATTTTGTTCATGCACCTTCAATTGTCGGGATGCATAAGCTATCACCTTACCATGTTGCATAAGCACACAACCCAAGACAATACGTGACGCATCACAATATACCATAAACCCATCTAACCGATTTGGCAAGGTCAAAATCGGAGCCAATGTAAGTCGATCCTTCAAAGTTTGGAAACTTTTCTCACATTCGTTTGACCACATAAACTTGGCCTTCTTTTGTGTCAACTTAGTCAATGGAGACGCTATAGAGGAAAACCTTCAACAAACCTTCTATAATAACTAGCTAAACCAAGGAAGCTTCGAATATTCAAAGGAGTTAACGGTCTAGGCCAATCCTTCACCGCTTCAATTTTCTTAGGATCAACCTTAATCCCATCACCGGACACCATATGACCAATGAAAGTAACCTCTCCTAACCAAAATTCACATTTGCTAAACTTGGTATACAATTGCTTCTATCTCAAAGTTTGAAGAACCAATCTTAAATGATCCATATTCTCTTGCTCACTATGGGAGTAAATCAAGATGTCATCAATGAAGACTACCACAAAATTATCAAGGAACAGTTTGAACACTCGATTCATAAGATCCATAAACACCATCGGGGCATTAGTCAACCCAAACGACATCACCACAAACTCAAAGTGACCATACCGAGTCCAAAAGGCCATCTTGGGAATGTCACACTCCCTCACCTTCAATTGGTGATAACCCGAACGAAGATCTATTTTGAAGAAGTGAGTATCACCTTGAAGTTGGTCGACTAAATCATCAATTCTAGGTAATGGGTACCTATTCTTAACGATCACCTTGTTCAATTGTCAATAATCAATACACATTCAGAGCGACACATCCTTCTTCCTCACAAATAACACGGGAGCACCCCAAGGTGAAATGTTTGGCCTAATATAACCCTTTTCTAGCAAATCTTTCAATTGATCTTTCAATTCGTTCAACTCCAAATAGGCCATACGATAAGAAGGAATAGAAATAGGTTGAATATCCATAAGAAGATCTATACAAAAATCCACCTCTCTATTCGGAGGAATACCAGGCAAGTCCTCGGGAAACTCATTAACCACCGGAATCAATTCAAGCTTAGGTGTCTCACCCTCCACATCTCTAACTCGCACAATATGATAAATACACCTCTTATAAATTATCTTCTGGGCTTTGAGGTAGGAAATAAACCGACCCTTTACCATGGAATTACTACCCTTCCACTCCAACACGGGTTCATTAGGAACTTGGAATTTAACTTGCCTAGTTCTACAATCAGCCGACACATACGAGTCATACAACCAATCCATCCTAAGAATAACATCAAAGTCATACATATCAAGTTCTATAAGGTCACCGAGAAATACTTTATGCAACACAGAGACAGGACAACCCCGATACACCTTTCGAGCAATAATAGACTCACCCATGGGAGTATATACCGAATAAAGTTCTCTTAGAGTTTCAGGACTCAAACCAAATTTAACAGCCAACAGAGGAGTCATAAAAGATAAATTTACACCCGGATCAAGAAAAGCATAAACATCAAAATCAAAGACTTTTAACATACCAGTCACGATGTCCAGAGCTTCCTCCACCTCTTGGCGGGAATGAAGAGCATAAAACCTGTTGTTCCTAGGTGCACCACCAACCAAAGCCTTTGGTTGCCCTTGATCAACAAGTGCCGCTTGATCCTTCTTCACATTCTTTGGGCAATTAGAGATCTTGTGGTCCAAACTACCACACCCATAGCAAGCACCCGTAACTCTCCTACATTCACCCATGTGATTACCACTACAATGGCCACAACAAGGAATCTGAGGATCACCCCCAACTTGTGCCTTAAGAGGAGGTACCCTTGGATTAGAAACTCTCTTATTTGAACCTTTTTCTTGTGGAAATCAGCCGAACCCCCACCACTCTTGGCATTGGAGAACCCACCATCAAGTCGTGCTCTCTTACCTTCATTCACTCTCCTTTCCTTAAGCTTTTCACCCTCAATTTGTTTGGCATAAGTCATGAGCCTTGAGATGTCCATATCTCAGATAAGCATGGTCGTACGACACTCTTTCATAACCAAATCAGAGACACCAGAGATGAATTTATGCATCCTTGCACGGGGGTCGAATACAAGCATGGGAGCATATTTGGAAAGCTTAGTAAATTTGAGAGTATAATCTCTCACAGTCATACCACCCTGTCAAAGATTGATAAACTCGGTCATTTTGGCCTCTCTAAGCTCAAGAGGAAAGAATCGGTCAAGGAAGGCCATTTTCAACTCTTCCCACCCAACCTTGACATCAACCATCCTCTCAACTAGCCATTGATTATATCACACTTGGGCCACATATTTCAATTGATAGGTAGCCAACTCAGCTTTCTCTTCCGAACTCACCCCCATGATAGTCAACACCTTAGTGAGTTTATCAATGAACTCTTGAGCATCCTCGTCCACTTTTGACCCAAAGAACTCCGGAGGGTTCATCCGGGTGAAATCTCTCACCCTAGAGGCTGGAGTACCAACAGTTGCGGGATTAGATGGACGGGCTTGGTTACCACTACTTGGGCCAACATCGACACCACATTCCTGAACTCTGCATGAGACACTAGCTCCTCTACCGGTGCCCGAGGGGCTTGTTCCTCAAATTCTGGAGATTGATAGGGGAAGGGAGCTCTTCTAGGAGGCATGTTCTGAAAGAGCGACAAGAATACCAAAAGTTTAAGAAATATATCATAACAACTCATGGTACGACATAGAGAAATAATGAAATGGTAAAATTCCTAAAATGTCATCATAGCCTCTCGTTCATAGGCATGACGTGCATCACACCCATAAACAAGACTCTACTTGACATGACATGTTGGACTCGAGGATCATTTACAAACCTAGTGCATGGATACCATCTTTGTCACGACCCAGAAGTGGGGCCTAATGTGGCATGACAAAGAAAAACCCAAATATCATTGATCAAGCCATCATAACATCATTATTCACATCATCAGTTCGAAAGTACGGAAAAGTAAACATATAACACATAATGATAGGGGAAATAGGGCTTTGGACTCAAGTTATGGGGATGTTGCCGGGAATGGGATGAACATGAATCACGTAGCACATAACAAGTATTTCTAAGGGGCGGGTAAGTAGGACTCAATCTATGGGGCATACCGGGTTAGGGGACTTTCCACATAAGCACATTTCCAACATTCACAAACCCATAAACATAATCATAAGCATAATCTGAACATCATCTTCATAAACAAATCCCAATAGTCATAATATCCCAATAAAGCATTATACAACGTGCAAGAGTTTAGTATGTCCAACATAGCCTCTACATAAGATAGAGCAGGGCCTCGACATAGTTTGGGGCTCACCCTCAAAACATAAAGCAAGAAAATAAACAAATACAAGGAAGATAGAAGGTAGCTATTACTCTTGAACAAAAGGGCTTACCACAAGCTAATAGCTCCAAGAATGTCACTCATCGTCCACCGGAAGATAGAAGTTGTCACCGGTCCCTACATGGTTAGAACATGTAGATGAAAGCATGGGTTAGCACAGAATATGTACTAAGTATGCGGGCATGCAATGCATATGACAATATAGTATGACCAAAGGAGATGACAAGGGGACAAGTGATACGAATGAATGCACATAGCCAAAAGAGGAGTATATTATAACAATATGCTATGCCATGATACATGAAATGCAACCTAAGATCATATCATAGCGGGGTTGTGACCTCAACTGATAATGGAGAAGACCTGAGCGAGCTACTACTTAGATCCGGACTACTTGCCAGGTAGGTCCCTAATCACCCTTCAATAAGGGGAAACAAACAAGTCATCCTATCTAGGGAGAAATCCCATGTTGGTACATGGTTTGACGGAAAGGAGTGAGACCCTTGGGGATAACACACTTACTACTCCAATCCCTCGGTACTAAGTCTCATCCCACTAGAATACATATATATACATGGAAGGCTTTCAAAAGGGAGAGTTGACATTCTTTCAAAACTATGTATCATTAGACAAAAGCAAATCATGATCAAATCCATATCCATACTTAGGCAAGAAAGCCAACAAGAATTTACATAACCATTTCTATATCAATGCAATAGGAGTAGATCATCTACATAGCTTATCATATTAAGCCTTCATCACATATCAAAGTGGTGCTAGCACCCATAATGCTCAAAGAGCCATAACAAGAGACTATGTGATCACAAACCTAAAAATATCATATCATAACAAGAGGGCCATGCCCCTAACAAGAGTTTCATCATAACCATACTTCAATGCAAATTCCATGAATGAGGAATCAAGTGCATAGGTAATGGAGGATTCAAACTTTAAACCACAATTCAATAGATAATTTGACATAATTCATGAGAAAATCCCAATTTTAAACATAATGCAATTTATCCATGCATATTAAACCATTAAAGGGACATGCACATTGATCTTTCAAGAATTTCCATGCATTTGATAGAATTCAAACTTAAATCATCATTAAATCACCTAATTTCTACAGACCACAACTTAATTCGATGAAATACATCAAAATTTAAAGAATCCATAATTAAAGAAAGCTTAAATTCATAATTTAAGGAGGAGGATTCTTAGGTCTTCATGGATGGAAGGTAATCCATGAATCAAACCCACATACCTTGAGATTAGTCAAGAGAATTGATTGAATTTGCAAGAAAGGTGATTTTCCCCAATTTTCTTCACGCTTTTATCAATGGAGGTCAAGAGAATTGAGAGAATTTTGGAGTGAATTGAAGAGTGATAGAATGACCTAGAGGGGATTAAGATTTGGTTTAGGGGAGTTAGTAGACCTTAGAAAGGCTAAAAGGGGCATAGGATCTAATTAAATTACGAATTAACCATTAATGAAACGGATGGGATCACTGAAACAATGCCTCACGGAACCCCCTTCCCCCAGGGGTCGTGTACTGGCTCACGGAATGTGGGATTGTCCGTGAGACCAAACATAGTCCAAGACCTAACCCTGCTCCTTGGAAACTTTATGGATCAACTCACGGGACCCTTCACGAACCGTGAAGGGACTCACAGACCGTGAAGTGGTCCGTGGGACCACACTTGGTCCATGGCTTGGCCCCTCAACCACAAGGATCACACTGTACCAACTCAAAAATATCACCACGGACTGTGGACCACCAAACGGTTCGTGGTCCCATACTTAGATCCCATTCTGGAACCCTTTTCTAGCATACTTCTAATTACAGGCAGCCTCATTGTAAGGGTCGTAACTTTTACATCCAAATTCCAAATTACATAAAACTAGTTGCGTTGCGAAGTTGACTAAAAGAGCTTCGATTTGATATATAGTATCCCACATAGTTCATCCGACACCAAAAGATATGGATTTTCAAATTCCACTACCCAACTGGCCTTACAACTCCACCAAATGATCCTTTTGAATTCGGCCACTTAAATGCATCCCATGGATACCAAGATTCAATCATAACGAGTTTAATACTAACCAAGACCAACCACTATGAATTTTAAAATTTTTTTGTGTCATTATAGTTGGGCTGATTCCATATCCCCCAGAGCTCACCAGTGGCTACGAAAGGCCTTCCTAGGATGATTGGGACTTCAAAGTCGACCTCACAATCTAAGATCACAAAGTTTGGGGGGAATATGAATTTCTCAACTTTGACAAGAACATCATATAGTATCCCCACAGGCTTCTTTACTATCCTGTCAGCCATTAGCAATCTCATGCTCTTAGGAGTAGGGGTCCCAGTCCTAGCTTCTTGAAGACTTTAAGGGGCATTATATTTATGATGACACCTAGATCACATAATGCCCTTGCGAACTCAACATCACCAATGGTGCAGGGGATGGTGAATGCTCTGGGATCTTCTCATTTCTATACTAAAGACCTTGTAGATATCGAACTGCAATGCTGAAGCTCCTGGGAAAGCTCCTGACTTATAGTTAGCTTCTTTGTGACCAAATCCTTCATAAACTTTATGTATTCGAGAATCTTCTCCATTGCTTCAATCAGAGAGATATTGATAGAGAGTTGTTTCAGCATGGAGAGGAAATACTTAAACTTACCTTCTTTCTCTTTCTTTTTGAGTCTTTGAGGGAAGGGGGGAAGAGGTCGAGGAATGAGTTTCAACTTCTGTGGAATTGATACTACGTCACTCTCCCAATCCTTAGCACGAACATCTTCAGTCTCAGCATCCTTGCTCTTCACCATCTCATAAATATCATCATCATCAACTGGCATTGGAGGATCAGTGGTCTGCTTTCCACCACGCGATGTGACTGCTCTACACTGCCCCTCATTCTTAGGATTTTGAACTGTATTGTGGGCAGAGTACCTTTTTTATGTTGATTCAACTGAGTTGACATCTGACTAAATTATTTCTCAAGTTATCTAATAGCCACAGAATGAGACTCAATTTTCTAGTTAATACTGGAGATATCAGATTTCATCCCCTTTAGTGTCTCGTCTTGAGCGTCATCATTCTTCAACAGATGATCAAACATCTTCTCAATGAGAGAGCTTCCAGCACTAGAATCCCAATTATATAGTGGAAGATACAGACCATTTCAGTAGCCATCTCTGCATCCCCAATCTGCATCTCTGTCCTGGTCCCTGTTCCTATTATAGTTGCCTTCTCTATTGTTGTCTCTGAAGGAACCATCTCTAACAAAGTTCCGACCATGGTTTTCTTGACTTGGCGCCAGTAGTCCTGATTGGACCCTTGGGCATTGGTCTGAAAACTCACCATCTGATCTGCAGCAAAAAAAGTGTCCTCCTCATAGTAAGGCTCATCGTACATGGGTGATCATGAAGTTGATGTGATGCTTGATTAACCCACTCTTGGTTATTGTTTATCAACAATTCCATATTAGTACTGATTTGGGCAAACTCCTGCATTACATCTTTACTGGTATGTGCTTGCACTGGACTAGTACTGACTGAGAATGAGCTCTTTGTAATAGACTTATCTCTCATCCCCCATGGATAATTTTTCTTGACCACTCTCTCTATTCTTTTTTCCACCTCCTAAAATGGACGATCTATGAATGAGCCTCCCATGATAGTATCAGCAATAACTTGGCTATTCTCGTCTAGGGCTGGATCGAAGATCTCCACCAGGGCTTCATCAATGATCTTATGGTGTGGGAAACTCCTCAAGAACTTTGTGAATCTCTCCCACGTGGTATTGAGTGAGACACCTGCTTAAAGTTGTTGATATGGGCCTTCAAATTTAGCTTCTTTGAGATTGGGAAGAACCTTCCAAAAAGACTCTTTGTAATTTTTCCTAGGTGGTGATTAAACTTTGTGGGAGATCAGATAACCATAACATTGCATTTCCTGTGAAAGAAAGTTGAAAGGCACGAAGCCTGATGACATCCATAGACAAATTCTGGTTTTCCATCATGTTCTTACGGATGAACACAACATTATGTAGATGGTTATGCGGATCCTCTGATGGTAGGCCCATAAAAAACCTGCATTTTTATATCATTTGTAATAAACCACTCTACACGATGAACTTTATGTCATCAAATAGTGGAGGTAACAAAATAGATCTCGTGATATCCATCGTCATAGGGTCAAGCTGATATTGATTCCATTGGTTTGTTGCAGCTTGAAGAACTTGTGGCGGTGGGTTGTTATTATCATTGTTCGGGTTCAGTGTTGCATTCATCACATCATCTGTAGTAATATTTGTATTATCCTGGCCATTCTCCTCAGCATTCTTTAGATCTCTAGGTCAAACGGAGTCAAGGAATTGCCTCAGATACGAGTGTTGTGCATACACTACACCTATACGTTGAAATAAAACAAAAATAACAAAAAATGTAAAATGAAAAAAAACAAGGGTCAATTCCTAATTTACTCGAATTTAATAGTCTAGCAGTATTTCTCGAGAATGATGCCAAAATCTTGATGTCGCTCAAGCTACACCACCTTTTTGAAGGTTAAAGTGGTCGTTGTCAAGATATATTATCTAACCAAGGTTAGGGTCGAACCCATAGGGGATATGGTAAACTTTCGATTAATTCCAAGCAAACCGCATTAATTAACCTACTTATCTCCCAAGAAAGGGGGGTTTTGTAATTAGAAGAAAATTAAACCTAGACTAGTCCAAGTATTGTGAAATCAATAGAAGATTTAACTAGGGTGATGTGTTCCCCATGATTCTCTAACTCAGTATTACCAGATAATTGTAATCTTTTCTAGTGTGTAGATGCAGAACGGTAAGTTAAGTTTACCAAACTCTTTGATCTAGGTGAGAGGTAAATTTCACTACGAGATTTGATCCCTCTCTGTAGTGTGACATTACTAACCCTTACCTATTGTCCCAATACAACCTCGTGAAATCTTTCATGACTCATAAAGGATTTTGTTAATCATCAAAATTTGCAATTTCAGCACACTTGGCCGAATAATTATGCCAACCCTATAATCCTGCAAAATAAATATAAAAGTGTATCAAATCTACTAGTATTGCTGTGAGAATACACCAAATTCCAAGTGTTAAGCATCAAAAGTGTTGTATTTTGACAACATAATAGTGTGGTCACAGGAGGTAGTTCATTTCAGCATCGCAGGGTTCATGCAGCCTTGTCACCTTTATAGGGAGGATGAGGTCCTGATGATTCTTACAGTTCAGGTTAGAGTTTATCTGGTTCTCATCAGAGGTCTACGGGTCGGGGAGACTACAACATCCCTCTTTCTTCTTCACAACAGTGGTTCACCCCTAGATTTAGTATGGGTATAAATCTCTTGATTATTTGATTTGACAGTATCCTAGACAGACTCATTCTGGGTCCCACCACACACATTCTGTAGCACCAGTCAGAGATCCGACACCACCAGCCAAAGGTTCATCCCCATAGACTAGGGGGCATGGTATAGCTCTGATTAATAGAGGTAGACGTGCGGGTGGTAGAGGAAAAGGTGATATTTTTGCCCATTCTAGTGGTAGGGGTTCAGTTTTTATGAGTGAGGATCGAGGCACCCATTGTTATAATTTTCAGGCAGGCTCGAGGCTAAGGCCTTTGATGCTGTGATTATAGGTATTTTTTTGGTTTTTCATCGCCCTGCATATGTGTTGTTTGATCTTGGCTCTACTTATTCATATGTATCTGCTTATTTCCCCTAGGGGTTTGAGTTGCCTTGTGATTCCATATTTGTGCTTGTTCATGTTTCGACCGCAGTGGAGAGCCTTTAGTAGTGGATCAGGTGTATCGATCCTGTCTTATTACTTTGGCAGACTGTGAGACTTGGGTAGACTTGATTATATTGGATATGGTAAATTTTGATGTTATTCTAGGTATGGATTGGCTATCTCCATATCGTGCTATTCTATTATCATGCCAAGACCGTTACCTTAGCCATGCCAGGTAGACCGAGGATCGAGTGGACTGGTTCGAAGGGTTCCTATCCTAGAAAAGTGATATTTTATATTTGGGCCTAAACGTTGATTGACCGAGGGTGTTTGACTTATTTGGATTTCATTCGTGACACTGTTACTGAGTTGCCCTCTATGGAGTTCATTCTGGTGGTTGGTGAGTTTTTGAATGTGTTTCCTACTAAGCTGCTAGGAGTCCCTCCTGATCGGGATATTGATTTTACTATTGACCTCGAGCCAGACACTAAGCTCATTTCTATCACTCCCTATCAGATGATTCCAATTGAATTGTAGGAGCTAAAGAAGCAATTTGTGGATTTTTTGAATAAGGGCTTAATTTGCCCTAGCATTTCACCTTGGGGTGCCCTAGTTTTATTTGTGAAGAAGAAGGATGGGTCCATGAGGATGTGTATTGATTATAGAAAGTTGAACAAAGTGACTGTCAAGAACAAGTCCCGCTTCCCCACATAGATGACTTATTTGATCAGCTTCTGGGAGCCACCCTATTTTCTAAGATTGACTTGAGGTCAGGGTATCATCAGCTTTGCATTCATTTATTAGATATACCTAAAATAACCTTTCAAACTAGGTATGGCTACTACGAGTTTTTGTGATATCATTTGGCTTGACTAACACCCCTGCAACATTCATAGAGTTGATAAATGAAATATTTCAACCGTATCTAGATTCATTTGTGGTTGTGTTCATCAATGATATTTTGGTCTATTCTAAGATTGAGGAGGACCACGTAAGGCATTCAAGGATTATTCTTTAGAGTCATAGGGAGGAGAAACTATATACAAAATTCTCCAAGTGCAAGTTCTTGTTAAGTTCGATTGCATTCTTGGGGCATGTGGTGTCCAAGGAGGGTATTCGAGTTGATTCGACAAAGATTGAGGTCGTTCGAGGTTGGACTAGGCCTACCTCAGCTACAAAAACTCACAACTTTATGGGTTTGGCTGATTATTATTGTCATTTTGTTCAGGATTTCTCTACTATTGCAGCTCCACTAACTAGGCTTACTCAGAAGAATGTGGTATTTCATTGGTCCGATGAGTCTGAAGAGAGCTTCCAAAAGCTCAAGTTATTATTGACTATGGCTCCTATTTTTACATTGCCTAAAAAGGGTATTGATTTCACTATTTATTGTGATGCTTCAAGAGTGGGGCTAGGTGGTGTGTTGATGCAGAAAGGGAAGGTTATTGCTTATGCTTCTAGAAAAGTGAAGGCCTATGAGAAGAACTACCCCACTCATGACTTGGAGTTGGCTACAGTTGTGTTTGTGTTGAAGCTATGGTATCACTATCTATATGGAGTCCATTGTGAGATCTTTACTGACATCACAACCTACAATATATCTTCAGTTAGCGGGATCTAAATCTGAGACAAAGAAGGTGGATTGAGCTTCTAAAAGATTATGACTTGATTATTCTCTATTATCTCGAGAAGGCCAATGTAGTAAACGATGCTTTGAGTAGGAAGGCTTCCAACATGGGAGTTTAGAAGCTATCCAGTTTGAGGAGCGATCATTGGTTAGAGATGTTCAGAGATTGGCCAATGGGTTGATGAGGTTATAAATTTCATAGTAGAGTGGTGTGCTTGCTTCTATTAAGGCCCGCTTATCTTTGATGGATCAGATTCATGAGAGACAGTTTGAGGATGAGAAATTGTGTATTATCCAAGGTAAAGTGACTAGAGGTAAAGCTAGAGAGGCAGTACTCAATTCTGATGGTGTTTTGAGGATTGGGAGTCGTATCTGTGTGCCCAGGGTAGGTGATTTGATTAGATTGATACTTGAGGGGGCTTATTGTTCTAGATATTCTATTCATCTATGGGAAGCGAAAATGTACCATGATCTGAGTCAACATTATTGGTGGCCCGGTATGAAGAAAGATATTTTAAAGTTTGTATCTAGATGTTTGACATGTCACCAGGTCAAGTGTGAGCACTTGAGGCCGGGTGGGGAGCTTCAGAAGATGCCCATTCCCAAGTGGAAGTAGGAGCGTATTTCCATGGACTTTGTAGTTGCGCTACCTCTTACTGTCGATGGTTTTGATTGTATTTGGGAGTGGTGGATCGATTGATCAAGTCTGCCCACTTTATTCTGGTCAAAGTAAAGTATACAACTGAGAGACTAGCCCAACTTTATATTATTCAGATAGTGAGGCTTCATAGGGTCCCAATGTCTATTGTATCAGATCAAGGCTCATTGTTTACTTGGCACTTTTGGAGATCCTTACATCATGGTTTGGGTACCCATTTGGATTTGAGTATAACTTTTCACCCCTAGACTGGGGTCAGCCCTAGAGGACTATTCAGGTATTAGAAACTATGTTTTGAGCCTATGTTATTGATTTTGGGGCTAGATGGGACCAATATTTGGCCTTAGCAAAGTTTGCCTACAACAACAGTTATCATTCCAGCATTCAGATGGCTCTTTTTGAGGCCTTGTATGGCCAAAGATGCAAATCGCCCATAGGTTGGTTTGATATAGTAGCGGTAGTGAGTATGGGTGCTAATATATTGAGGGATGATCTTGAGCGGGTATAGTTGATTCATAGTAGATTGGTGACAACCTAGAGTCTCTAAAAGAGCTATGTTAATAGACAGGTTTAACCTTTGGAGTTCATGATTGGTGACATGGTTTGGTTGAAGATCTTACCTATGAAGGGTGTGATGAGATTTGGAAATAAAGGCAAGCTTAGTCCAAGGTTCATAGGTCCTTTTGAGATTCTTGATAGAGTGGGAGAGGTGACTTATAAACTTGTCTTGCCACTTATCCTGTCTTCAGTCCATCCTATATTCCATGTTTCAATGTTGTATCATTATATTTCGTACGAGTCTCATGTGATTTATATAGATTCAGTTGAGTTGAGCCCTGAATTGACTTATGAGGAGCAACAATAGCCACCTTAGACAAGCAGGAGTGGAAGTTGAGGACTAAAGAGATCGCTTCAATAAAGGTTCAGTGGAGTCATAGGCCCGAGAGTGAGGCTACATGAGAGGTAGAGTCAGATATGTAGGCCCGGTGCCCTCAGTTGTTTGAGCCTTTAGGTATGTCCCGTATCTCATATTCAAGGACAAACATTATTTTTAATAGTGGATGATGTAATGTCCTTGAAGGTTATTTTTTGTATTTTCAACCAAATTACTATTTTTTCCTCCTTGAAAGTTGCCTTGGATCATTTTTGGATAAGTCTAAAAGTTGAATTTTGAAAATTTTGTAAAAAGTTGGAGTTTTGCAAAAGAAAGAGTTTTAAAAGGCTTAAAGTTGGAAATTTTGCGTTTTAAGGGTATTTTGAGTTTCGAGTATCAGAATCCAATTTCGTTGATTCCATCAGTTCTAGAATGCCAAATTTGGTATAGAAAAACTTACAGAACTTAATTCAGAGTTAAAACAAAGATTTTAGGCAGAAAGTTATATTTTCAGTTCATTTTGGATCATAGGTTTGACTTTGATCAACATTCGAAGTTCTCGAAATCGTATCAAAATTCTGTTAATTTCGGATGGTGAAACTAACGCTAAAAATGGCTTTTTTATAATTTTTAGAGCTTTCTAGAATATTTTGAGTTTTTGAGTTCAAAACTAATTTAAATAATCTTTCTCGGGTTCGGACCACAGAGGTTCTGGATTCGAATTCTGACGATTCCATTGAGTTTTGATCGTTATTTCTGGTAGGGTTCCATGTTTGATTTGTGTTCATGGGATTCCAAATGAATTATGAAAGTTTAGTTCGTGTTTTGTAGTTGGTTGTGGGTTGTTGGTTTTTGTTGTTGCCGGTGCAATTAAGGATCTTCTCCGCGTAGACCCCTCCGCATTCACAGCGCATGTGGCCATTTGACCTCTGCGTTCACAGAGTTGGGCCCTGCATTTACGGAGCACGTGCAGGCTTCCCTCCGCGTTCACGGAGTGTATGACCATTTGGCCTCCGCGTTCGTGGAGCTGGGGCCCACGTTCATGGAGCACGTGCAGGTTTCCTCCACATTCTCCCTTAGGTTGTCCACGTTCGCAGAGCTTCAGGGATTCCTGGCTTTCACGTTAACAGATAGTTCTTCTGCATTTGCGGAATATTGCTTTTACCTTAATAGTGTCTCCTTTTAAAATACATTATTGAAACCCATTCCATCATTTTCAATCCTTCAAGCTTCGTTTTCAAGAGAGATTTCGATCAAGCCAAAGTAATTGGGTAACTATTTTCTAATATATTTCATTGATTTACATTTATTAATTGATGATTTTGACTTCCAATTTTGAGATTTTAATGGTGTAAATTGAGAATTTCTCAAACTTTAATCATTGATTTCTCCCTCATCTTAACTCCATTTTCAAAAGTGTTTTCATCATTGAATTCCTTATTTTGTGGAGAATATTTTTATATTAATTTTCAGATTCCAACTACGATTTTTAGCATGAGATTTTTCACCATTTCTCTTTTTCTCCAAATTAATTGATTTAGTGTCATTGAATACGTTATGCGAATCAAATACCATATTTGAATAGATTTTGGTGAGTTAAAATATCGTAAAAGGGGGAAGGCAGCGATTTTGACTTGATCCGAGATTTTATTTGAGGCAAGTGGACTTCTAACCTTTTGTTAAGGATGAATGAATCTTTTGTGCTCCTATTTGTATGGAATTGAGTATTTGGGGATAGAATTGTACCATTGTAGGCTTGATCATGACTTTTCATATTGGATAATTGTTCCTATGGTGGTATATTGATTTATAAATTAATTGTACATTCGTAATATATGTGATTTTGTGAACTATTTGATATAGATAGCTAGATGGAGTTTATATTATGATATGATTGATACATTGAGATACTGAAGATATTGAGATACCAATGATATTGAGATACTGATGATATTGAGATATTAATGATATTGAGATATTGATATCATATGATGTTGATACTATGACATAATTGTGATCATGCACCTTGTATTTATTATTATTTGTGCATTGATACTTGTGATGACTACGATCGAGCTGTGAGTAAGGTAACATGTGAATTGATGGTTGAAGTCTCTACCGATCGAGCTGAGGTAATATGTCGACGGTGTCATTTTTGGACGGTCTGAGGTTGTTTTCGAATAGGTGACATGAGTTGAGGTCATTGTCATCCATGATCATAGATACACGGTCCATGTGTGTCCCCATGGGTTCCAACTGAGGTAGTCATCTAATCAACGTATGTATATTCTAGGACAAATATGGATCATGATTATTTGACATTACATTACATTATATACATCTCATGGCATCCACTCCATCTCATATCATATCTGATTGATACTATTGTATATTGTGTAAGAGTTTGTATATTTTATCACATTCCTGATTGTAAATAAGTGCTGGGTTTACTTATATACTTGTGTATTGGGATACCATGCTAGATGATGAGTATATTTATATTACTATGATTTGTTTATTATATTGTGCTGGAACTTTTTTGAGTGCAGGGTTGTAGTTCGGTCGATTGTTGTTGGGACTTAAGGATTTACTTGTGTTCTTCATTAATTTACTTTAGGTTAGTTCCATTTCACTGAGTACCCAGTTGTTTGGTGCTCACCCCCTTGCTATATTTTTGTAGGTTGTGAGTCCGGTCCATCCTGTTAGACTTCTCTTTATTGGATCGAGCTTCTGGATTACTTGTGAGATAGCTGCTTATGTCTTTAGTAGGACTTTGAGGATCTCACTCTATGTTTTGTTCTATTTGAGGACTAGACATTATGACTTGTATTGCATTTGAGTATTCTATACATAGAGGCTTGTATATGTAACATCAGTCCTTAGGATAGTTGTTTTTTGTTTTTTCAACATATCTATCTTATTTAGACTGTTATCTTCCACTTTTGCTATTATTGTTAAGTTGTTGGGTTTTGGGTTGACTCACCTTGATGGGTTAGGTGAGTGTCATCACATCCGAATTTTGGATCGTGACATTTCCTAATTACAAATTAGTGTCTGTTGAGCTTCTTTTCACATATTCATTAATTGATATTTATATAAAAACAATTCAATGACACTCCTTAACTTCTAGCAATGAAGAGATTCACAAATGACTATGTAATATTTAATTATAAATTAAAGAAATATTTTATATATAGTGTACCCAGGTCATGCAATTCTCATAAGATGAAAGATCTTAGGTTGTGATTAATTTTTTTATTCAACTTATACTGTAGTCAAAATTTATTAGTAGTATTTAATAGCTTTTAAAGATTATAGTCTTGAATGTTTGAAAAAATCCATGGCCAAACGTATATAATCACCACCAGAAGTCCAAAAGCCTAAAGTATATTATTTGAGTTAACACTTTTTCACTTTTAGTATTTAGAATAAAATGATATGATTACAACAACAACAACAACATACCTAGTGAAATCCCACAAGTGGGGTCTGGGGAGGGTAAAATGTACGCAAACCTTACCACTACCTCAGAGGTAGAGAGGTTGTTTCCTGGGAACCCTCATCTCAAAAACTCGTAAGCAGAATAACTAGATATGAAAAAAAAGGGAAAGGAAAAGAAAAGAAAAGAAAGCAGGAAGACCAACTAATAACAAAAATATCAACATATATGACAACCCGGGATATAAAAACGCGACTAATCCTACTACCCTACTATACCCCAAAACCAGACATCAATCTAATCCTATTAACCTATTAGTCTGTTACTCTATTCCGCGACCTCCACTCCTTTCTATCTAGGGTCATGTCCTCGGTGAGATCAAGTTTCGCTATATCTTGTCTGATTATCTCCCCCTAATACTTCTTCAGTCTACCTCTACTTCTTCGTGTAGCTCCAAACTCCAATAATATGATATGATTATTATTTAATATTTTATTAATTAGATGTTTTATAATATTTGTAATTTAGTATAGGGACAAAGTGGTAATCCAACTTTGTACTTTGGAGCTTCCCACTTTTAGTAATATACTAGTCTAGTGTACGCGCTTTGCACGTATGTGCGGCGTCAATTTTAAAATTATATATAAATAGTACTTGTCATTAAATAAATATAATATTTATATAAATAAAATTAAATAAATACTATTAGTTTGATTCAATAGTTTAGTCTATTGTGAAACGAAAAAGATGAGAAAATCAGTTCAATTGCTTAGAATTTAGATATGTTCATAGTTTTTGAATACGTAAATTAATAATTTAGACTTGAATAATTAGAAGTTAAATAACTAGCTAATTAAAATTTAATGTAACGAAAGATTTTTAAATATAAAAAGAGTAGTTTTATGTTTTCAACATAATTTTACTGAATTTTTTTAAATTTGTTTTATTAAATATTTCTTTAACAAAATATTTGATAGTCAAAATTTTTAGTTAATTATTCACATAAAATTTTTATGTTTATGGAGCTTGATTTTATAGATGAGAGTTTTCCGGAAACAACATTTCCATCTCTATGAGGTAGTCGTAAGGTTTGTGTGCAATTTACCCTCCCCAGACCCTATTTGTGGGATTTCATTTGGTATATTGTTTATTTACATAAAATGTACTAAATCAAAAGTGAATTCTACATATAAAGAAATTCTTATCCAAAAGTGAATCTTGAAACTAAATAAATAAAAGATTAAATAATAAATTAAGTAAAATAGTGAAAAGAAGATTTTATCTAAAGCAAAATATTTTAATGAAGGACAAGCAAATTCAAACATGAGCGTGTAATATAAAGTAAACTTGAGAATCAAATTGAAGTTCGAAAAAAGTGTAAAATAAGATGCAGCACCACTTAGTACAAATCGATGAAAGGGGATGAGTGAATCAAAGTGCAAAAAAATTGATTGCAATTGTAAAATAAGAAGATGTAAGCCGAATAGTTGAATAAGAAGTTGAAATTAAAGTGTTTGTATAGAAGAAGAGAAGTCATAAATTAAAAAAGGATGGAAAATAATTTTTTATCATATTCAGGACAAAATCTCTCATCATATTGGTAAATCGTAAAAATAACTTTTTTAAGAAAAAAAATCAAAATCGGTTTATACTTAATTAATTTATGAGAAAATCAATTTTTCAAAAAATGAGAGTCGCCACTTAATTTTTTAAAGAAATTAAGAAAACTTTTAAAAGATTTTAAAACTCTAACAGAAAAATTCCTAAAATTCAGAGAAAATGGTTAAGGGTTCCTATTACTATTTTAAGAAGGTATTAGCACTTTAAATAGCCGCTAACATGCGGTTATCCGATGATTTGAAATTATTTGACTAACTATTCAAAATTTAATTTTAGAAAAATAAAATAAAATAAGTAGAGTTTATTTAAGCAAATCAAATAATTTTATGAAGAAAGAAAATCACTTACAATTTAAAAGAATTTATACTTCTAAAATTTTCAACTAAGATATCTAAAAAAACATATTTCAGAATTAACTAAGTGAAGAGAGGATCCAAACCTATTTTAAGAAAAAGGACTTGGAATATTTCAAGTAAAAGAATTGAAAGAAAAATAATAAATAACCTAAGTGCTTTAAAAACAATTTTAAAAGAAACATTTGTCGAAATTTTAAAGAGGACTTGAAATTAAAAGCAAATAATAAATATTTATTAGTATTTATTTTGAGAGAGAAATTATAAATTACTTAAATATTTTTAAATGATTTTGAAAGAAAAAATTCACTAAAGTTTAAAAAAAAGGATTTGAAATGTTAAAGCAAGCTAGTTTCGAAAGGAAATGAAACGTTCAATCATTTTGAGATAATTTGAAATTCTCAAAAATAATTAAGTCAGATCGCAATCATTAAAGAAAGAATTAACACAAAATAGTTTGTCGTTTGGAGAATTTAATTAAGTTAAATTAAACAAATAAGTTAGTATTTAAATAAATAGAAATAAACAAATAAATAAAACAATGTAAGAGGATAGAGTTAAGAGTTTTGATCTTGACCCATTTATGCAAAAAAAAAAAGGGTTGTTGCAGATTTGTGGGCCTTAAGGCTCCTATTTGCTGTGTATATCATGGTTGTATATATGTTGTATATCAACCTCCCTTTGCTTTTCAAAATTTTTAACCAGTCTGCATAATCTTTGAGACACCATTTGCTTCCAAGAAATGAACCAGAAACTCGGCACGACCTTCTTGGGCCTTCACGACCCAACAAAATGTAAGGTGGGAGTCCCAAAGGACTCAGGTCGATGTCACATGAAACAAAATAAATAATTACGTAAGTATTCAATCATTGGTTTGATTATAACAAGGGCATAAATGTACGATAAAATAAATGCATTACTGTATCAAAAATAGCAAAGACACATTCACTCATAAAGAAAAGAGGAGAGTTGAATTTTAGAAAAAAGTTAACCTTTCCGGAGCACAACAGATTAAGGAAAAATATATCATAAGAATAAATCTAGATTTCAAACAAATCATGCTTACTAGCTATAAATATTTAACATTCGATAACTGCATGTAACATAGAAGACAAAGATCAGTTCCTTGCGATGAGAAATTTGGAATCCAAATAGGAAAAATTCAAAATTAAAGAAAGAAAAGAAAGTAATCTTGAGCCATTAAAGAAACCATGCATATAGGAAATGAAAAATCATAATAGAATAATAGATAACATCTTATAAACTCAAAAAAGAGGCATCCAAAATCAAACAACGACATCTACATTAGCAGTGATCCTTTAATTGGTACATTTCTAGACGAGGAAGGCCAAAGTGATTAAATGCTCATGCATAGTGATAGTAAACTGAATGCTGCATCAAGGTCGCATTTGTCACGACCCGAATAGGGGCCTAGATGTGACATGGAGAAGGGGGACCCAAAGACCCTCGATCAAGCCATCATAGCATCATTACACACATCATCGGTTCAGAAACGCGGAATCTCTAAGGGATTTGGGACTCAAGCTATGGGGACAATGTCGGGGATGGGACAATCATGTATACACATAGCACTCAACAATAATCTCAAAGGGAACGGGTGAGTAGGACTCAAGCTATGGGGGAACACCGAAATTATGGGACTTGCCACATAAGCACATGGTCATTCACAATACCCATCATTTGAGTCAATAGCATAACAAGAGGACATGATCATAAACCAAGCTAAATAGCATCGTATTACATAGCTCAATATCCAACATACAAGTCAAACGTACAAGAGTATAGATTTATCCAACAATACCTCTACATATATGAGTAGGGCCTCGACAAGTTTGAGGCTCACCCTTAAGTCAATAGAAAGTAAATACATGAAAATAAAGTGGTAGATAGACGGTTGCTATTGCCCTTGAACAAGAGGGCTCAC